>CAWUFW010019755.1:0-174520 GCA_963921515.1 Calotriton arnoldi | reverse complement strand
GGGGCAGCAGCGGCGGGGAAAGGTAAAGGGAGGAAATAAGGGATAAAGAAAAAAGGGAAAATAGGCAGAAATAAGGCACAAAAGAGCAGAGATGCAGAAAGGTGAAAGATAAAAGAGGGTAGAAAAACGAGTGAAAACTAGTGAAAGGGCAGAGCGAGAGGAAGGGAAAATGAGCAGAAATAAGGCACAAAAGAGCAGAGATGCAGAAAAGTGCAGAAAGGTGAAAGATAAAAGAGGGTAGAAAAACAAGTGAAAACAAGTGAAAGGGCAGAGCGAGAGGAAGGGAAAATGAGCAGAAATAAGCCACAAAAGAGCAGAGATGCAGAAAAGTGCAGAAAGGTGAAAGATAAAAAAGGGTAGAAAAACGAGTGAAAGAGCAGAGTTAGAGGAAGGAGACAGAGGTCCACTGGACCACCAGGGATGAGGCGCAGGGAAACCTGCGGGTGGAGGAGGGCCTCGATCACCAACACTCGAGAGTGCAGGGGCAGGGGCAGGCCTCACTTAATGGTGGAGCTGCGAGGGTGGGAGAGCAATTTCACTGACAATGAGTCAGTGGTCTTGCTCGCCTGTCCCCGCAGTGGCCGCCATTAAGTAGGGGTCGGGGAGGGCTGGACAGCTGGGAGGCGGGAGCGGGGAGGGGAGCTGGATTGGCCGGTCGCGCTGGGGGGAGGGGCCGCGGGGGCAGCAGCGGCGGGGGAAGGTAAAGGGAGGAAATAAGGGATAAAGAAAAAAGGGAAAATAGGCAGAAATAAGGCACAAAAGAGCAGAGATGCAGAAAGGTGAAAGATAAAAGAGGGTAGAAAAACGAGTGAAAACAAGTGAAAGGGCAGAGCGAGAGGAAGGGAAAATGAGCAGAAATAAGGCACAAAAGAGCAGAGATGCAGAAAAGTGCAGAAAGGTGAAAGATAAAAAAGGGTAGAAAAACGAGTGAAAGAGCAGAGTTAGAGGAAGGAAACAGAGGTCCACTGGACCACCAGGGATGAGGCGCAGGGAAACCTGCGGGTGGAGGAGGGGCTCGATCACCAACACTCGAGAGTGCAGGGGCAGGGGCAGGCCTCACTTAATGGTGGAGCTGCGAGGGTGGGAGAGCAATTTCACTGACAATGAGTCAGTGGTCTTGCTCGCCTGTCCCCGCAGTGGTCGCCATTAAGTAGGGGTCGGGGAGGGCTGGACAGCTGGGTGGCGGGAGCGGGGAGGGGAGCTGGATTGGCCGGTCGCGCTGGGGGGGAAGGGCCGCGGGGGCAGCAGCGGCGGGGAAAGGTAAAGGGAGGAAATAAGGGATAAAGAAAAAAGGGAAAATAGGCTGAAATAAGGCACAAAAGAGCAGAGATGCTGAAAGGTGAAAGATAAAAGAGGGTAGAAAAACGAGTGAAAACTAGTGAAAGGGCAGAGCGAGAGGAAGGGAAAATGAGCAGAAATAAGGCACAAAAGAGCAGAGATGCAGAAAAGTGCAGAAAGGTGAAAGATAAAAGAGGGTAGAAAAACGAGTGAAAACAAGTGAAAGGGCAGAGCGAGAGGAAGGGAAAATGAGCAGAAATAAGGCACAAAAGAGCAGAGATGCAGAAAAGTGCAGAAAGGTGAAAGATAAAAAGGGTAGAAAAACGAGTGAAAGAGCAGAGTTAGAGGAAGGAGACAGAGGTCCACTGGACCACCAGGTTTGAGGCGCAGGAAACCTGCGGGTGGAGGAGGGCCTCGATCACCAACACTCGAGAGTGCAGGGGCAGGCCTCACTTAATGGTGGAGCTGCGAGGGTGGGAGAGCAATTTCACTGACAATGAGTCAGTGGTCTTGCTCGCCTGTCCCCGCAGTGGCCGCCATTAAGTAGGGGTCGTGGAGGGCTGGACAGCTGGGAGGCGGGAGCGGGGAGGGGAGCTGGATTGGCCGGTCGCGCTGGGGGGGAGGGGCCGCGGGGGCAGCAGCGGCGGGGAAAGGTAAAGGGAGGAAATAAGGGATAAAGAAAAAAGGGAAAATAGGCAGAAATAAGGCACAAAAGAGCAGAGATGCAGAAAGGTGAAAGATAAAAGAGGGTAGAAAAACGAGTGAAAACTAGTGAAAGGGCAGAGCGAGAGGAAGGGAAAATGAGCAGAAATAAGGCACAAAAGAGCAGAGATGCAGAAAAGTGCAGGAAGGTGAAAGATAAAAGAGGGTAGAAAAACGAGTGAAAACAAGTGAAAGGGCAGAGCGAGAGGAAGGGAAAGTGAGCAGAAATAAGGCACAAAAGAGCAGAGATGCAGAAAAGTGCAGAAAGGTGAAAGATAAAAAGGGTAGAAAAACGAGTGAAAGAGCAGATTTAGAGGAAGGAGACAGAGGTCCACTGGACCACCAGGGATGAGGCGCAGGAAACCTGCGGGTGGAGGAGGGCCTCGATCACCAACACTCGAGAGTGCAGGGGCAGGGGCAGGCCTCACTTAATGGTGGAGCTGCGAGGGTGGGAGAGCAATTTCACTGACAATGAGTCAGTGGTCTTGCTCGCCTGTCCACGCAGTGGCCGCCATTAAGTAGGGGTCGGGGACGGCTGGACAGCTGGGAGGCGGGAGCGGGAGGGGAGCTGGATTGGCCGGTCGCGCTGGGGGGGAGGGGCCGCTGGGGCAGCAGCGGCGGGGAAAGGTAAAGGGAGGAAATAAGGGATAAAGAAAAAAGGGAAAATAGGCAGAAATAAGGCACAAAAGAGCAGAGATGCAGAAAGGTGAAAGATAAAAGAGGGTAGAAAAACGAGTGAAAACTAGTGAAAGGGCAGAGCGAGAGGAAGGGAAAATGAGCAGAAATAAGGCACAAAAGAGCAGAGATGCAGAAAAGTGCAGAAAGGTGAAAGATAAAAGAGGGTAGAAAAACGAGTGAAAACAAGTGAAAGGGCAGAGCGAGAGGAAGGGAAAATGAGCAGAAATAAGGCACAAAAGAGCAGAGATGCAGAAAAGTGCAGAAAGGTGAAAGATAAAAAAGGGTAGAAAAACGAGTGAAAGAGCAGAGTTAGAGGAAGGAGACAGAGGTCCACTGGACCACCAGGGATGAGGCGCAGGGAAACCTGCGGGTGGAGGAGGGCCTCGATCACCAACACTCGAAAGTGCAGGGGCAGGCCTCACTTAATGGTGGAGCTGCGAGGGTGGGAGAGCAATTTCACTGACAATGAGTCAGTGGTCTTGCTCGCCTGTCCCCGCAGTGGCCGCCATTAAGTAGGGGTCGGGGAGGGCTGGACAGCTGGCAGGCGGGAGCGGGGAGGGGAGCTGTATTAGCCGGTCGCGCTGGGGGGAGGGGCCGCGGGGGCAGCAGCGGCGGGGAAAGGTAAAGGGAGGAAATAAGGGTTAAAGAAAAAAGGGAAAATAGGTAGAAATAAGGCACAAAAGAGCAGAGATGCAGAAAGGTGAAAGATAAAAGAGGGTAGAAAAACGAGTGAAAACTAGTGAAAGGGCAGAGCGAGAGGAAGGGAAAATGAGCAGAAATAAGGCACAAAAGAGCAGAGATGCAGAAAAGTGCAGAAAGGTGAAAGATAAAAGAGGGTAGAAAAACGAGTGAAAACAAGTGAAAGGGCAGAGCGAGAGGAAGGGAAAATGAGCAGAAATAAGGCACAAAAGAGCAGAGATGCAGAAAAGTGCAGAAAGGTGAAAGATAAAAAAGGGTAGAAAAACGAGTGAAAGAGCAGAGTTAGAGGAAGGAGACAGAGGTCCACTGGACCACCAGGGATGAGGCGCAGGGAAACCTGCGGGTGGAGGAGGGCCTCGATCACCAACACTCGACAGTGCAGGGGCAGGCCTCACTTAATTGTGGAGCTGCGAGGGTGGGAGAGCAATTTCACTGACAATGAGTCAGTGGTCTTGCTCGCCTGTCGCCGCAGTGGCCGCCATTAAGTAGGGGTTGGGGAGGGCTGGACAGCTAGGATGCGGGAGCGGGGAGGGGAGCTGGATTGGCCGGTCGTGCTGGGGGGGAGGGGCCACGGGGGCAGCAGTGGCGGGGAAAGGTAAAGGGAGGAAATAAGGGATAAAGAAAAAAGGGAAAATAGGCAGAAATAAGGCACAAAAGAGCAGAGATGCAGAAAGGTGAAAGATAAAAGAGGGTAGAAAAACGAGTGAAAACTAGTGAAAGGGCAGAGCGAGAGGAAGGGTAAATGAGCAGAAATAAGGCACAAAAGAGCAGAGATGCAGAAAAGTGCAGAAAGGTGAAAGATAAAAGAGGGTAGAAAAACAAGTGAAAACAAGTGAAAGGGCAGAGCGAGAGGAAGGGAAAATGAGCAGAAATAAGGCACAAAAGAGCAGAGATGCAGAAAAGTGCAGAAAGGTGAAAGATAAAAAAGGGTAGAAAAACGAGTGAAAGAGCAGAGTTAGAGGAAGGAGACAGAGGTCCACTGGACCACCAGTGATGAGGCGCAGGGAAACCTGCGGGTGGAAGAGGGCCTCGATCACCAACACTCGAGAGTGCAGGGGCAGGGGCAGGCCTCACTTAACCCCTTCGATGCTCGTAACGAGCTCAGCTCGTCATGCTGCGCGGTCGCGCTGTGCGCATGACGAGCTGAGCTCGTCACGACCACACCCGCGATCGGAATGTCCAGCACATGAGCGGAATTCCGATCGCGTCAAGGGGTTAATGGTGGAGCTGCGAGGGTGGGAGAGCAATTTCACTCACAATGAGTCAGTGGTCTTGCTCGCCTGTCCCCGCAGTGGCCGCCATTAAGTAGGGGTCGGGGAGGGCTGGACAGCTGGGAGGCGGGAGCGGGAAGGGGAGCTGGATTGGCCGGTCGCGCTGGGGGGGAGGGGCCGCGGGGGCAGCAGCGGCGGGGAAAGGTAAAGGGAGGAAATAAGGGATAAAGAAAAAAGGGAAAATAGGCTGAAATAAGGCACAAAAGAGCAGAGATGCTGAAAGGTGAAAGATAAAAGAGGGTAGAAAAACGAGTGAAAACTAGTGAAAGGGCAGAGCGAGAGGAAGGGAAAATGAGCAGAAATAAGGCACAAAAGAGCAGAGATGCAGAAAAGTGCAGAAAGGTGAATGGTAAAAGAGGGTAGAAAAACGAGTGAAAACAAGTGAAAGGGCAGAGCGAGAGGAAGGGAAAATGAGCAGAAATAAGGCACAAAAGAGCAGAGATGCAGAAAAGTGCAGAAAGGTGAAAGATAAAAAAGGGTAGAAAAACGAGTGAAAGAGCAGAGTTAGAGGAAGGAGACAGAGGTCCACTGGACCACCAGGGATGAGGCGCAGGAAACCTGCGGGTGGAGGAGGGCCTCGATCACCAACACTCGAGAGTGCAGGGGCAGGGGCAGGCCTCACTTAATGGTGGAGCTGCGAGGGTGGGAGAGCAATTTCACTGACAATGAGTCAGTGGTCTTGCTCGCCTGTCCCCGCAGTGGCCACCATTAAGTAGGGGTCGGGGAGGGCTGGACAGCTGGGAGGCGGGAGCGGGGAGGGGAGCTGGATTGGCCGGTCGCGCTGGGGGGAGGGGCCACGGGGGCAGCAGCGGCGGGGAAAGGTAAAGGGAGGAAATAAGAAAAAAGGGAAAATAGGCAGAAATAAGGCACAAAAGAGCAGAGATGCAGAAAGGTGAAAGATAAAAGAGGGTAGAAAAACGAGTGAAAACTAGTGAAAGGGCAGAGCGAGAGGAAGGGAAAATGAGCAGAAATAAGGCACAAAAGAGCAGAGATGCAGAAAAGTGCAGAAAGGTGAAAGATAAAAGAGGGTAGAAAAACGAGTGAAAACAAGTGAAAGGGCAGAGCGAGAGGAAGGGAAAATGAGCAGAAATAAGGCACAAAAGAGCAGAGATGCAGAAAAGTGCAGAAAGGTGAAAGATAAAAAAAGGGTAGAAAAACGAGTGAAAGAGCAGAGTTAGAGGAAGGAGACAGAGGTCCACTGGACCACCAGGGATGAGGCGCAGGGAAACCTGCGGGTGGAGGAGGGCCTCGATCACCAACACTCGAGAGTGCAGGGGCAGGGGCAGGCCTCACTTAATGGTGGAGCTGCGAGGGTGGGAGAGCAATTTCACTGACAATGAGTCAGTGGTCTTGCTCGCCTGTCCCCGCAGTGGCCGCCATTAAGTAGGGGTCGGGAGGGCTGGACAGCTGGGAGGCGGGAGCGGGGAGGGGAGCTGGATTGGCCGGTCGCGCTGGGGGGAGGGGCCGCGGGGGCAGCAGCGGCGGGGAAAGGTAAAGGGAGGAAATAAGGGATAAAGAAAAAAGGGAAAATAGGCAGAAATAAGGCACAAAAGAGCAGAGATGCAGAAAGGTGAAAGATAAAAGAGGGTAGAAAAACGACTGAAAACTAGTGAAAGGGCAGAGCGAGAGGAAGGGAAAATGAGCAGAAATAAGGCACAAAAGAGCAGAGATGCAGAAAAGTGCAGAAAGGTGAAAGATAAAAGAGGGTAGAAAAACGAGTGAAAACAAGTGAAAGGGCAGAGCGAGAGGAAGGGAAAATGAGCAGAAATAAGGCACAAAAGAGCAGAGATGCAGAAAAGTGCAGAAAGGTGAAAGATAAAAAGGGTAGAAAAACGAGTGAAAGAGCAGAGTTAGAGGAAGGAGACAGAGGTCCACTGGACCACCAGGGATGAGGCGCAGGGAAACCTGCGGGTGGAGGAGGGCCTCGATCACCAACACTCGAGAGTGCAGGGGCAGGGGCAGGCCTCACTTAATGGTGGAGCTGCGAGGGTGGGAGAGCAATTTCACTGACAATGAGTCAGTGGTCTTGCTCGCCTGTCCACGCAGTGGCCGCCATTAAGTAGGGGTCGGGGACGGCTGGACAGCTGGGAGGCGGGAGCGGGAGGGGAGCTGGATTGGCCGGTCGCGCTGGGGGAGGGGCCGCTGGGGCAGCAGCGGCGGGGAAAGGTAAAGGGAGGAAATAAGGGATAAAGAAAAAAGGGAAAATAGGCAGAAATAAGGCACAAAAGAGCAGAGATGCAGAAAGGTGAAAGATAAAAGAGGGTAGAAAAGCGAGTGAAAACTAGTGAAAGGGCAGAGCGAGAGGAAGGGAAAATGAGCAGAAATAAGGCACAAAAGAGCAGAGATGCAGAAAAGTGCAGAAAGGTGAAAGATAAAAGAGGGTAGAAAAACGAGTGAAAACAAGTGAAAGGGCAGAGCGAGAGGAAGGGAAAATGAGCAGAAATAAGGCACAAAAGAGCAGAGATGCAGAAAAGTGCAGAAAGGTGAAAGATAAAAAAGGGTAGAAAAACGAGTGAAAGAGCAGAGTTAGAGGAAGGAGACAGAGGTCCACTGGACCACCAGGGATGAGGCGCAGGGAAACCTGCGGGTGGAGGAGGGCCTCGATCACCAACACTCGAGAGTGCAGGGGCAGGCCTCACTTAATGGTGGAGCTGCGAGGGTGGGAGAGCAATTTCACTGACAATGAGTCAGTGGTCTTGCTCGCCTGTCCCCGCAGTGGCCGCCATTAAGTAGGGGTCGGGGAGGGCTGGACAGCTGGGAGGCGGGAGCGGGGAGGGGAGCTGTATTAGCCGGTCACGCTGGGGGGAGGGGCCGCGGGGGCAGCAGCGGCGGGGAAAGGTAAAGGGAGGAAATAAGGGTTAAAGAAAAAAGGGAAAATAGGTAGAAATAAGGCACAAAAGAGCAGAGATGCAGAAAGGTGAAAGATAAAAGAGGGTAGAAAAACGAGTGAAAACTAGTGAAAGGGCAGAGCGAGAGGAAGGGAAAATGAGCAGAAATAAGGCACAAAAGAGCAGAGATGCAGAAAAGTGCAGAAAGGTGAAAGATAAAAGAGGGTAGAAAAACGAGTGAAAACAAGTGAAAGGGCAGAGCGAGAGGAAGGGAAAATGAGCAGAAATAAGGCACAAAAGAGCAGAGATGCAGAAAAGTGCAGAAAGGTGAAAGATAAAAAAGGGTAGAAAAACGAGTGAAAGAGCAGAGTTAGAGGAAGGAGACAGAGGTCCACTGGACCACCAGGGATGAGGCGCAGGAAACCTGCGGGTGGAGGAGGGCCTCGATCACCAACACTCGACAGTGCAGGGGCAGGCCTCACTTAATTGTGGAGCTGCGAGGGTGGGAGAGCAATTTCACTGACAATGAGTCAGTGGTCTTGCTCGCCTGTCGCCGCAGTGGCCGCCATTAAGTAGGGGTTGGGGAGGGCTGGACAGCTAGGATGCGGGAGCGGGGAGGGGAGCTGGATTGGCCGGTCGTGCTGGGGGGAGGGGCCACGGGGGCAGCAGTGGCGGGGAAAGGTAAAGGGAGGAAATAAGGGATAAAGAAAAAAGGGAAAATAGGCAGAAATAAGGCACAAAAGAGCAGAGATGCAGAAAGGTGAAAGATAAAAGAGGGTAGAAAAGCGAGTGAAAACTAGTGAAAGGGCAGAGCGAGAGGAAGGGTAAATGAGCAGAAATAAGGCACAAAAGAGCAGAGATGCAGAAAAGTGCAGAAAGGTGAAAGATAAAAGAGGGTAGAAAAACAAGTGAAAACAAGTGAAAGGGCAGAGCGAGAGGAAGGGAAAATGAGCAGAAATAAGGCACAAAAGAGCAGAGATGCAGAAAAGTGCAGAAAGGTGAAAGATAAAAAGGGTAGAAAAACGAGTGAAAGAGCAGAGTTAGAGGAAGGAGACAGAGGTCCACTGGACCACCAGTGATGAGGCGCAGGGAAACCTGCGGGTGGAAGAGGGCCTCGATCACCAACACTCGAGAGTGCAGGGGCAGGGGCAGGCCTCACTTAACCCCTTCGATGCTCGTAACGAGCTCAGCTCGTCATGCTGCGCGGTCGCGCTGTGCGCATGACGAGCTGAGCTCGTCACGACCACACCCGCGATCGGAATGTCCAGCACATGAGCGGAATTCCGATCGCGTCAAGGGGTTAATGGTGGAGCTGCGAGGGTGGGAGAGCAATTTCACTCACAATGAGTCAGTGGTCTTGCTCGCCTGTCCCCGCAGTGGCCGCCATTAAGTAGGGGTCGGGGAGGGCTGGACAGCTGGGAGGCGGGAGCGGGAAGGGGAGCTGGATTGGCCGGTCGCGCTGGGGGAGGGGCCGCGGGGCAGCAGCGGCGGGGAAAGGTAAAGGGAGGAAATAAGGGATAAAGAAAAAAGGGAAAATAGGCTGAAATAAGGCACAAAAGAGCAGAGATGCTGAAAGGTGAAAGATAAAAGAGGGTAGAAAAACGAGTGAAAACTAGTGAAAGGGCAGAGCGAGAGGAAGGGAAAATGAGCAGAAATAAGGCACAAAAGAGCAGAGATGCAGAAAAGTGCAGAAAGGTGAATGGTAAAAGAGGGTAGAAAAACGAGTGAAAACAAGTGAAAGGGCAGAGCGAGAGGAAGGGAAAATGAGCAGAAATAAGGCACAAAAGAGCAGAGATGCAGAAAAGTGCAGAAAGGTGAAAGATAAAAAAGGGTAGAAAAACGAGTGAAAGAGCAGAGTTAGAGGAAGGAGACAGAGGTCCACTGGACCACCAGGGATGAGGCGCAGGGAAACCTGCGGGTGGAGGAGGGCCTCGATCACCAACACTCGAGAGTGCAGGGGCAGGGGCAGGCCTCACTTAATGGTGGAGCTGCGAGGGTGGGAGAGCAATTTCACTGACAATGAGTCAGTGGTCTTGCTCGCCTGTCCCCGCAGTGGCCACCATTAAGTAGGGGTCGGGGAGGGCTGGACAGCTGGGAGGCGGGAGCGGGGAGGGGAGCTGGATTGGCCGGTCGCGCTGGGGGGAGGGGCCACGGGGGCAGCAGCGGCGGGGAAAGGTAAAGGGAGGAAATAAGAAAAAAGGGAAAATAGGCAGAAATAAGGCACAAAAGAGCAGAGATGCAGAAAGGTGAAAGATAAAAGAGGGTAGAAAAACGAGTGAAAACTAGTGAAAGGGCAGAGCGAGAGGAAGGGAAAATGAGCAGAAATAAGGCACAAAAGAGCAGAGATGCAGAAAAGTGCAGAAAGGTGAAAGATAAAAGAGGGTAGAAAAACGAGTGAAAACAAGTGAAAGGGCAGAGCGAGAGGAAGGGAAAATGAGCAGAAATAAGGCACAAAAGAGCAGAGATGCAGAAAAGTGCAGAAAGGTGAAAGATAAAAAAGGGTAGAAAAACGAGTGAAAGAGCAGAGTTAGAGGAAGGAGACAGAGGTCCACTGGACCACCAGGGATGAGGCGCAGGGAAACCTGCGGGTGGAGGAGGGCCTCGATCACCAACACTCGAGAGTGCAGGGGCAGGGGCAGGCCTCACTTAATGGTGGAGCTGCGAGGGTGGGAGAGCAATTTCACTGACAATGAGTCAGTGGTCTTGCTCACATGTCCCCGCAGTGGCCGCCATTAAGTAGGGGTCGGGGAGGGCTGGACAGCTGGGAGGCGGGAGCGGGGAGGGGAGCTGGAATGGCCGGTCGCGCTGGCGGGGAGGGGCCACGGGGGCAGCAGCGGTGGGGAAAGGTAAAGGGAGGAAATAAGGGATAAAGAAAAAAGGGAAAATAGGCAGAAATAAGGCACAAAAGAGCAGAGATGCAGAAAGGTGAAAGATAAAAGAGGGTAGAAAAACGAGTGAAAACTAGTGAAAGGGCAGAGCGAGAGGAAGGGAAAATGAGCAGAAATAAGGCACAAAAGAGCAGAGATGCAGAAAAGTGCAGAAAGGTGAAAGATAAAAGAGGGTAGAAAAACGAGTGAAAACAAGTGAAAGGGCAGAGCGAGAGGAAGGGAAAATGAGCAGAAATAAGGCACAAAAGAGCAGAGATGCAGAAAAGTGCAGAAAGGTGAAAGATAAAAAAGGGTAGAAAAACGAGTGAAAGAGCAGAGTTAGAGGAAGGAGACAGAGGTCCACTGGACCACCAGGGATGAGGCGCAGGGAAACCTGCGGGTGGAGGAGGGCCTCGATCACCAACACTCGAGAGTGCAGGGGCAGACCTCACTTAATGGTGGAGCTGCGAGGGTGGGAGAGCAATTTCACTGAGAATGAGTCAGTGGTCTTGCTCGCCTGTCCCCGCAGTGGCCGCCATTAAGTAGGGGTCGGGGAGGGCTGGACAGCTGAGAGGCGGGAGCGGGGAGGGGAGCTGGATTGGCCGGTCGCGCTAAGGGGGAGGGGCCGCGGGGGCAGCAGCGGCGGGGAAAGGTAAAGGGAGGAAATAAGGGATAAAGAAAAAAGGGAAAATAGGCAGAAATATGGCACAAAAGAGCAGAGATGCAGAAAGGTGAAAGATAAAAGAGGGTAGAAAAACGAGTGAAAACTAGTGAAAGGGCAGAGCGAGAGGAAGGGAAAATGAGCAGAAATAAGGCACAAAAGAGCAGAGATGCAGAAAAGTGCAGAAAGCTGAAAGATAAAAGAGGGTAGAAAACGAGTGAAAACAAGTCAAAGGGCAGAGCGAGAGGAAGGGAAAATGAGCAGAAATAAGGCACAAAAGAGCAGAGATGCAGAAAAGTGCAGAAAGGTGAAAGATAAAAAAGGGTAGAAAAACGAGTGAAAGAGCAGAGTTAGAGGAAGGAGACAGAGGTCCACTGGACCACCAGGGATGAGGCGCAGGAAACCTGCGGGTGGAGGAGGGCCTCGATCACCAACACTCGAGAGTGCAGGGGCAGGGGCAGGCCTCACTTAATGGTGGAGCTGCGAGGGTGGGAGAGCAATTTCACTGACAATGAGTCAGTGGTCTTGCTCGCCTGTCCCCGCAGTGGCCGCCATTAAGTAGGGGTCGGGGAGGGCTGGACAGCTGGGAGGCGGGAGCGGGGAGGGGAGCTGGATTGGCCGGTCGCGCTGGGGGGCAGGGGCCGCCGGGGCAGCAGCGGCGGGGAAAGGTAAAGGGAGGAAATAAGGGATAAAGAAAAAAGGGAAAATAGGCAGAAATAAGGCACAAAAGAGCAGAGATGCAGAAAGGTGAAAGATAAAATTGGGTAGAAAAACGAGTGAAAACAAGTGAAAGGGCAGAGCGAGAGGAAGGGAAAATGAGCAGAAATAAGGCACAAAAGAGCAGAGATGCAGAAAAGTGCAGAAAGGTGAAAGATAAAAGAGGGTAGAAAAACGAGTGAAAACAAGTGAAAGGGCAGAGCGAGAGGAAGGGAAAATGAGCAGAAATAAGGCACAAAAGAGCAGAGATGCAGAAAAGTGCAGAAAGGTGAAAGATAAAAAGGGTAGAAAAACGAGTGAAAGAGCAGAGTTAGAGGAAGGAGACAGAGGTCCACTGGACCACCAGGGATGAGGCGCAGGGAAACCTGCGGGTGGAGGAGGGCCTCGATCACCAACACTCGAGAGTGCAGGGGCAGGGGCAGGCCTCACTTAATGGTGGAGCTGCGAGGGTGGGAGAGCAATTTCACTGACAATGAGTCAGTGGTCTTGCTCGCCTGTCCCCGCAGTGGCCGCCATTAAGTAGGGGTCGGGGAGGGCTGGACAGCTGGGAGGCGGGAGCGGGGAGGGGAGCTGGATTGGCCGGTCGCGCTGGGGGGAGGGGCCATGGGGGCAGCAGCGGCGGGGAAAGGTAAAGGGAGGAAATAAGGGATAAAGAAAAAAGGGAAAATAGGCAGAAATAAGGCACAAAAGAGCAGAGATGCAGAAAGGTGAAAGATAAAAGAGGGTAGAAAAACGAGTGAAAACTAGTGAAAGGGCAGAGCGAGAGGAAGGGAAAATGAGCAGAAATAAGGCACAAAAGAGCAGAGATGCAGAAAAGTGCAGAAAGGTGAAAGATAAAAGAGGGTAGAAAAACAAGTGAAAACAAGTGAAAGGGCAGAGCGAGAGGAAGGGAAAATGAGCAGAAATAAGCCACAAAAGAGCAGAGATGCAGAAAAGTGCAGAAAGGTGAAAGATAAAAAGGGTAGAAAAACGGGTGAAAGAGCAGAGTGAGAGGAAGGAGACAGAGGTCCACTGGACCACCAGGGATGAGGCGCAGGGAAACCTGCGGGTGGAGGAGGGCCTCGATCACCAACACTCGAGAGTGCAGGGGCAGGGGCAGGCCTCACTTAATGGTGGAGCTGCGAGGGTGGGAGAGCAATTTCACTGACAATGAGTCAGTGGTCTTGCTCGCCTGTCCCCGCAGTGGCCGCCATTAAGTAGGGGTCGGGAGGGCTGGACAGCTGGGAGGCGGGAGCGGGGAGGGGAGCTGGATTGGCCGGTCGCGCTGGGGGAGGGGCCGCGGGGGCAGCAGCGGCGGGGGAAGGTAAAGGGAGGAAATAAGGGATAAAGAAAAAAGGGAAAATAGGCAGAAATAAGGCACAAAAGAGCAGAGATGCAGAAAGGTGAAAGATAAAAGAGGGTAGAAAAACGAGTGAAAACAAGTGAAAGGGCAGAGCGAGAGGAAGGGAAAATGAGCAGAAATAAGGCACAAAAGAGCAGAGATGCAGAAAAGTGCAGAAAGGTGAAAGATAAAAAAGGGTAGAAAAACGAGTGAAAGAGCAGAGTTAGAGGAAGGAAACAGAGGTCCACTGGACCACCAGGGATGAGGCGCAGGGAAACCTGCGGGTGGAGGAGGGCCTCGATCACCAACACTCGAGAGTGCAGGGGCAGGCCTCACTTAATGGTGGAGCTGCGAGGGTGGGAGAGCAATTTCACTGACAATGAGTCAGTGGTCTTGCTCGCCTGTCCCCGCAGTGGTCGCCATTAAGTAGGGGTCGGGGAGGGCTGGACAGCTGGGAGGCGGGAGCGGGGAGGGAGCTGGATTGGCCGGTCGCGCTGGGGGGAGGGGCCGCGGGGGCAGCAGCGGCGGGGAAAGGTAAAGGGAGGAAATAAGGGATAAAGAAAAAAGGGAAAATAGGCTGAAATAAGGCACAAAAGAGCAGAGATGCTGAAAGGTGAAAGATAAAAGAGGGTAGAAAAACGAGTGAAAACTAGTGAAAGGGCAGAGCGAGAGGAAGGGAAAATGAGCAGAAATAAGGCACAAAAGAGCAGAGATGCAGAAAAGTGCAGAAAGGTGAAAGATAAAAGAGGGTAGAAAAACGAGTGAAAACAAGTGAAAGGGCAGAGCGAGAGGAAGGGAAAATGAGCAGAAATAAGGCACAAAAGAGCAGAGATGCAGAAAAGTGCAGAAAGGTGAAAGATAAAAAGGGTAGAAAAACGAGTGAAAGAGCAGAGTTAGAGGAAGGAGACAGAGGTCCACTGGACCACCAGGTTTGAGGCGCAGGAAACCTGCGGGTGGAGGAGGGCCTCGATCACCAACACTCGAGAGTGCAGGGGCAGGCCTCACTTAATGGTGGAGCTGCGAGGGTGGGAGAGCAATTTCACTGACAATGAGTCAGTGGTCTTGCTCGCCTGTCCCCGCAGTGGCCGCCATTAAGTAGGGGTCGTGGAGGGCTGGACAGCTGGGAGGCGGGAGCGGGGAGGGAGCTGGATTGGCCGGTCGCGCTGGGGGGAGGGGCCGCGGGGGCAGCAGCGGCGGGGAAAGGTAAAGGGAGGAAATAAGGGATAAAGAAAAAAGGGAAAATAGGCAGAAATAAGGCACAAAAGAGCAGAGATGCAGAAAGGTGAAAGATAAAAGAGGGTAGAAAAACGAGTGAAAACTAGTGAAAGGGCAGAGCGAGAGGAAGGGAAAATGAGCAGAAATAAGGCACAAAAGAGCAGAGATGCAGAAAAGTGCAGGAAGGTGAAAGATAAAAGAGGGTAGAAAAACGAGTGAAAACAAGTGAAAGGGCAGAGCGAGAGGAAGGGAAAGTGAGCAGAAATAAGGCACAAAAGAGCAGAGATGCAGAAAAGTGCAGAAAGGTGAAAGATAAAAAAGGGTAGAAAAACGAGTGAAAGAGCAGATTTAGAGGAAGGAGACAGAGGTCCACTGGACCACCAGGGATGAGGCGCAGGGAAACCTGCGGGTGGAGGAGGGCCTCGATCACCAACACTCGAGAGTGCAGGGGCAGGGGCAGGCCTCACTTAATGGTGGAGCTGCGAGGGTGGGAGAGCAATTTCACTGACAATGAGTCAGTGGTCTTGCTCGCCTGTCCCCGCAGTGGCCGCCATTAAGTAGGGGTCGGGAGGGCTGGACAGCTGGGAGGCGGGAGCGGGGAGGGGAGCTGGATTGGCCGGTCGCGCTGGGGGGAGGGGCCGCGGGGCAGCAGCGGCGGGGAAAGGTAAAGCGAGGAAATAAGGGATAAAGAAAAAAGGGAAAATAGGCAGAAATAAGGCACAAAAGAGCAGAGATGCAGAAAGGTGAAAGATAAAAGAGGGTAGAAAAACGAGTGAAAACTAGTGAAAGGGCAGAGCGAGAAGAAGGGAAAATGAGCAGAAATAAGGCACAAAAGAGCAGAGATGCAGAAAAGTGCAGAAAGGTGAAAGATAAAAGAGGGTAGAAAAACGAGTGAAAACAAGTGAAAGGGCAGAGCGAGAGGAAGGGAAAATGAGCAGAAATAAGGCACAAAAGAGCAGAGATGCAGAAAAGTGCAGAAAGGTGTAAGATAAAAAGGGTAGAAAAACGAGTAAAAGAGCAGAGTTAGAGGAAGGAGACAGAGGTCCACTGGACCACCAGGGATGAGGCGCAGGAAACCTGCGGGTGGAGGAGGGCCTCGATCACCAACACTCGAGAGTGCAGGGGCAGGGGCAGGCCTCACTTAATGGTGGAGCTGCGAGGGTGGGAGAGCAATTTCACTGACAATGAGTCAGTGGTCTTGCTCGCCTGTCCCCGCAGTGGCCGCCATTAAGTAGGGGTCGGGAGGGCTGGACAGCTGGGAGGCGGGAGCGGGGAGGGGAGCTGGATTGGCCGGTCGCGCTGGGGGGAGGGCCGCGGGGGCAGCAGCGGCGGGGAAAGGTAAAGGGAGGAAATAAGGGATAAAGAAAAAAGGGAAAATAGGCAGAAATAAGGCACAAAAGAGCAGAGATGCAGAAAGGTGAAAGATAAAAGAGGGTAGAAAAACGAGTGAAAACTAGTGAAAGGGCAGAGCGAGAGGAAGGGAAAATGAGCAGAAATAAGGCACAAAAGAGCAGAGATGCAGAAAAGTGCAGAAAGGTGAAAGATAAAAGAGGGTAGAAAAACGAGTGAAAACAAGTGAAAGGGCAGAGCGAGAGGAAGGGAAAATGAGCAGAAATAAGGCACAAAAGAGCAGAGATGCAGAAAAGTGCAGAAATGTGAAAGATAAAAAAGGGTAGAAAAATGAGTGAAAGAGCAGAGTTAGAGGAAGGAGACAGAGGTCCACTGGACCACCAGGGATGAGGCTCAGGGAAACCTGCGGGTGGAGGAGGGCCTCGATCACCAACACTCGAGAGTGCAGGGGCAGGGGCAGGCCTCACTTATTGGTGGAGCTGCGAGGGTGGGAGAGCAATTTCACTGACAATGAGTCAGTGGTCTTGCTCGCCTGTCCCCGCAGTGGCCGCCATTAAGTAGGGGTCGGGGAGGGCTGGACAGCTGGGAGGCGGGAGCGGGGAGGGGAGCTGGATTGGCCGGTCGCGCTGGGGGGTAGGGCCAGCAGCGGCGGGGAAAGGTAAAGGGAGGAAATAAGGGATAAAGAAAAAAGGGAAAATAGGCAGAAATAAGGCACAAAAGAGCAGAGATGCAGAAAGGTGAAAGATAAAAGAGGGTAGAAAAACGAGTGAAAACTAGTGAAAGGGCAGAGCGAGAGGAAGGGAAAATGAGCAGAAATAAGGCACAAAAGAGCAGAGATGCAGAAAAGTGCAGAAAGGTGAAAGATAAAAGAGGGTAGAAAAACGAGTGAAAACAAGTGAAAGGGCAGAGCGAGAGGAAGGGAAAATGAGCAGAAATAAGGCACAAAAGAGCAGAGATGCAGAAAAGTGCAGAAAGGTGAAAGATAAAAAAGGGTAGAAAAACGAGTGAAAGAGCAGAGTTAGAGGAAGGAGACAGAGGTCCACTGGACCACCAGGGATGAGGCGCAGGGAAACCTGCGGGTGGAGGAGGGCCTCGATCACCAACAGTCGAGAGTGCAGGGGCAGGGGCAGGCCTCACTTAATGGTGGAGCTGCGAGGGTGGGAGAGCAATTTCACTGACAATGACCCTGCTCCTCATTGGAACAGTCCAGCCCCAACTGCCAGACTAGGTCCTCATTGAACCAGAACACAAGCAACCTAGGACCAGTTATGCTCTACTCAGTGCTTTTCAGCCTGGTATAGCTTTGTTCCAGTGGAACGGTGAGCTCGTGACCCCTGTCGGGCAGAACTTGCGCACTGAGGGCGGCAAATGAAAAAACAACAAGGTGATGGATGAAATGCTTGGCAATCGCTCGGGCCGCATTCCAGTCCATCATTTTTTGCCCACCGTGCCAACTCTGTTTGGATCCAGCCATATGCAAATCAGTCTTGACCCTGCTCCTCGTGGGAGCAGTCCAGGCCCAACTGCCAGGCCAGGTCCTACCAGTACCGGAACACAAGCAAACTCGGACCGGTTTTGCCCTAGTTAGGACTCCCCAGCCATGTATACCTTGGTTCCAGTGGCACAGTGAGCCAAGGACCCACATCTGAGCATACTCTGTGCACTTAGGGCAAATACAAAAACAAAAAGGTGATTGATGGAATGCTTGAATTGATCTCAGCCACTGGCAATCGCTCGAGGGGCATCCCAAATTAATGTTTTTGCCCACCATGCCATCTCAGTTTGGACCCAGCCATATGCAAATCAGTCTTGACCCTGCTCCTTATGGGAACAGTCCAGCCCCAATTGTCAGATCATCCCTGAACCGGAACACAAGCTAGTTAGTCAGGAGCCAGGGCTGGGAAGGCAGGAAACCTTTGCACTTTATAGGGAAAACTCTAAAAGTGTCTCCCATTTCAAAGGACGCAGCTGGTATAAATATTGGACCTCAGACACCAGCTCTTCAGTGCACTTCTGGACCTGTGGACTCTGTCAGGAAGAAGGACTGCTGTGCTGCTGAAAGACCTGCCACTCTGCTGGACTGCTGCTCTAAAGGACTGCTGCCCTGACTGGACCTGCATCTGTTGAACCCGGGACCCCAGAGTGACTCCAAGTGCTAGTTGGCTGGCCCCCTGCCTAGAGCCTCAGGGACAGAGGGGTCTACCAACTCTGAACTCAGCACGTGGGCTCTGCCATCTTTGAATCCTACCATGCCATTTGGTGCCACCCAGTCTTGGACCCTTGGTGGTCAGTCTGAAGGTGCTCCACCGGTCCATCGGTGGATCCAGCAGAACCGAAACATCTCCTCTGTTGCGCGGTGCAACCCCGAGCAGAACCGACACATTGCCTCTCCTCTGTGGACTTTCCCAATGATAGTACTTCACATCGCACTGTCACAGCTACATCAGAACCAGCACTGCGTGCTGCATCCCCGATTCAGGCCTTTGCATCGCAAGCCTCTCACTGTGACGTGTAGTTCCTATAGTACCCATGCAGGACCTGCGCGTTTGGATAACATAAATTGCGGGTTTGGTGGCAGACTGGCTCTGTGCACCCCCATTGCGTATGTTAGCCTGTTTTACATTAGCTAGCTCACAGTGCCACTAGAATCTCCTCTTATTGGGGAGAGATTAGTTTCTGGCAACCTTAGATCATGACAACCCTGATCCCTCAGAATCGTGGAAACAATGTACTACTTTTCGCTCAGTCACTCGTGCTTACTTATTCGGTTTGTCTCAGAGAGTTACACAGAATAAACAGTCTGGGCGTTTCAATAAGTATTTATTGAACAGTTGTTATTCTAGTGTAAAATATATGTGCTGCAGCAACCAGCAGACAGTAGCAGAGATATATTATCAGCAGTACGATTAAAGTGAAAGGATAGTACAGTTCTACCATATTGCAATAATAATGGTTACATACATGAATATATAAAATGCATTATAAAAGTTCGCGTACTCCTACGATGCCTAACTAGATGTACCTAAGTGTACCTAGCATGTGTGTAGGTCTAAAAGCCTAAGAGCCAAGAATCCCTCTAGGATTTAGTCGAACCCCATTACCTGAATAGAGAGAGTGTGGGACCCCGTCCTGGTCTCAAGTTGGACACCCCGCAAGGGCTGTGTTAGACAGCTGTCAGCTGGAGCGACTGCATACAGGAGCCTCAGCATCTCTGGTCAGTGTGTCGACATGGAAGTCTCGGTTCCCTCTATCTTACAGTGGCAAGATGTGGTGTATTTATACCCTAAAGTGTCTCGTGCCTCAGTATGGTTTGTACTGGTCTTTGTTAGACATGAGGAAGACGTCAGGGGTGAACTTTGCACATACATATTATGCGGGAGATGTAGCTGGTGAATCCTCATGCATAATTTATGAGTACATTGTAGGCCTGTGTTCGGGAAAAACCCTGCAGTGTTCAAACCACAGACTAGCTAACGTTCAACCCTCAGAGTTCGTTGTGTACTGTAGGGAACTAAGGTAGGTGAAAGATCATGCCTATATTAGGGCATAGGAGATCATGACTATAATAGGGCATAGACAATTATGACCATAATAGGGCATAGACGATTATGACCATAATAAGGCATATGCGATTATGACCATATACGGCATATATGAACGTGTCTATATTAGGGCCTCTATACGAAACATAACAACTGGAGGGATCCTCGACGACAACATAGGACAAGCATCGCAGTGCCTCAGAACCAACACATCGCCTTGGCTGTGCAGTGCATCCTCAACTCTGGACTTGGCATCACAAGCCTTCGTTGGTGCGATCCTTGATGATGATGCAGGACCTTGAATTGAAGTATCGCAGCCCCTCAGGACTGATGCATGGCCTCGACTGCGCAACGCATCCAAGATGCGGGACTCAGTAACTCTCCACAACTAGGATTTAGGGTACTCTTGTTCAGTGGTCCTAAATGGATCCTTGTAGCTGACCCACGCTCCATCGTGCTCAGCCTGAACATGTGACTTTCTCCCAGTCTAGCACGATCAGATATCCACAGAAAGCGGTTTGTGCTTTTTGAAACTCTTTACACTTAAATCTTTAAAATTGCATATCTAAGGCACTAATCATTGAATTTTTGTAGTTTTGATTTTAAATTATTTATTATATTATACTCTCCGTTTCTAAATTGGTATGGGATTTTTCTTGTTTTGTGTTTCACTTTCTTACTGTTTGAAGTGCTGCATAGATACTTTACACATTGCCTCTAATATAAGACTGACTGCTCTGTGCCAAATTACCAGAGGGTTGAGCACAGATTAAATTAGGGTTTGCTTGTGACTTCACCCTGATAAGGGTGGTGGCTTCACTTGAGTAGGGTGTTACCCTCTCAACCAGTAACCCAATATCTTAAAGGGTTCATTACAGGACAGGAGGGCTTTACAAGAGAAATGTTGGTGTTTGACAGGAGAGGGATGCTTTACACAAAAGGGAAAGGTGCTTCGCAAGGTGTGTGCCTTGCACTATATATGCTTTAGAGGAGTGGGATTACAGGAGATAGGTGTTTACAGGAGACAAGTGTTTTATGAAACAGGAGTGTTCTATCATAGAGAGGTGTTTTACAGGAGATGGCTGCTTTACACAAGAACAATTGTTTAGAGGAGAGGTGCTTCACAGAGCGTGTGCTTTACAGCAGGTGTACTTTACAAGAGCGGGTTGCATTTTAGGAGACAGATGTTTACTGGGGGATATGCTTTAGAGAGATGGGTATTTCACAGGAAAGAGGAGTACAGAGGTGCTCTACAGGAGAGAGGTGATTTTCATCAGAAAGGTTCTTCATAAGACAGAGGTGCTTTTCCAGCGAAAGATTCTTCACAGGAGAGGAGTGTGTTACAGTGTTGATGTGTATCAAAGGAGGCAACAATATAAAGGGAACAGGTGCTTTAAAAAGGTGGATGCTTAAGGGATGTTTTCAAGGAGACTGATGCTCTAAAGTGCGAGTTGCACTCAAGGACAATGGTGTTTTGAATGAGAAATGTTCTTAAGGCCATTGCTTGAAAATGTGTTTTAAAGTGGAGACATACTTTAAATTGAACTAAGAGTTGTTCTAAATGAAATCTGCTACTCAGATTTCACAGCACTGCAAATGAAAGCTTTGCAAATTGGTTGTGCCCATTCAGTACGCTAAGATGTTTTGCTTTGAATTGCATAGTTTATGGACCTTTATTATCGTTGAGTCTCCTTACCTGGGTCTCACTCACTGTAATTACATGGTAAATTGAACTGTATATGTTTATCTCTGGTGTCCGTCTTTTAAGGCAAGATCTCTGGGACGCAGCTAGGGTAGGGTGTTCCAGGCTGCTTACATTTGAACATGTGTGCACATGTGTGTGGGCTGCGCATGAGAGACTACAGTCATGCTCAACCTGGTAACTACACACAAGTTACATTCGTGTGGCAGTTTTAAACTGCAAATTCAACCTGTCAAAATATCCTTTTGACAGGCCTAAACCTTCCTTTTAAATATGAATAAGTCACCCATATGTAGGCCTTACTGCTCATATAGGCAGGGTGCAGATATTTAGAAGTAGGACATGTGAAAATTAATGCTGAACATGTCCTTACAGTGAAATATCCGCAAAAATGAATTTAACTGTAGCAAGGCTAGCTGCTGCAATAGGAAATTATTGGGCTACATTGTTACCGTTATTAAATGCTAAATTCTGAGTGGTAGCAGCTAGAAAAATAATTCTTCCACTCATTTGAATTGAAATTAAGCATTGTCTTTAATGGCAAGTCCAGACTTTAAATTATCATTTTAGAAATTCCTCTTTTAGAAATTTGGCATTTTTCTGTCTAAAGTTTCTGGAGCCTTCCTAGGAGTATCCAGCTGCCTGGGCTGGTATTGGCACTTCCACTGGGAAATATGTATTGGAGTCAGACAATGTACAAAGGTCCTGGTTGTAGAGGGGAGTGGATCTTCCTCACAGGATGGCCAAGGAGGAGTTGTGCCCTGACCTGATTAGGGACTGGGCATAAAAAATGTTATTCCCAGAATATGAAGTGGAGCAAGACTTCGAACCTGGAATTTGACGGTGGACATGGCAACAACATTGACAGCTGGAAAGACAAGCTCCATGATTCCCCGATGGACTGAGGAGTCTGTCTGCAGCTGACCCCAGGTCTCTGTCTCTCCAGGGCCAGTGATGCTTGCCCCCTTAGACTTCCTTAGGATCAGTTGGAGGAAGACTTGGACTCCACTGCCCCCTAGATGCCCTGCAGGACAGCCAGGAGGCCTTGGAGTTCATAGCAGAGGAGAAGGCTGGCCAAGGAGCCAGTGAAACAATCTCCCTGCACAGTTGGCCCCTTTTGAGGGTAGGAGGCCTGCTCAAAATGTTCTGGGTGGCTAGAGCTCACCACCAGGAGTAAAATGAGCCCAGGATTGTTGAAATTAGCCCATTGGGCACGAGTTATGCAGCTTTTCAGAAAGTGGCCATTGAACCATCCCCGCTTGAGCAACAGAGTACGTGGGGCTCTACCACCTTTTCTTAACCTTTCGGTGCATCGGACGGCAGGCAGCCATCTGATGCACCAGCGCTCATGTGCGTCAGACGGCTCCCGGCCGTCAACGCACATGGCACAGGAAATCCCTCTGGTGTGGGCACCAGAGGGATTCCCTTTTTGTCAAAACACCCTCGGGAGCTGGGGAAGAGCTTCCATGTCGTGCTGACATCACTTCGGAGAAACTGAAACTCAGTTTGTTTCACTGCCTCGGTTCTCAGGGGGCTATCTGAGCCCCCTGAGCACCTAGGCAGACAGGAGAGGTATCATTAGAAAGGGGAGAATCTGCCCTTTCCAATGGTACCCCTCCCTAGAGGATCTCTGCTTGGGGATTGCCTCAGGAGGGCGATTCCAAGCAGGGATCCACCCCATAGGCACCAGGAGGGGCGAGTGGCCCCTTGGGCAAGGGCTTTTGCTCCCCCCAATATTTGGGGCACAGACAGTCTTTCTGCCCCCCCCTGGGAGGCAGATGGGGCAATAGCCCCATTCTGCCTCCTGGAGGGGGGAGGGCAGAAAGCACACTAGGCCCCAGGGATTTTATTCTTTTTACGCCTGTAGGAGTGGGGGCTGCCCAAAATGGGCATGCCAATGCCCCACCCCCCCAAATTCCACAGTCTTTCTGTCCCCCTGGGAGGCATATGGGGGCAATAGCCCCCAATCTGCTCCCCGGGAAGGGGCAGAAAGCACACTAGGCACCAGGTATTTTGTTTTGCTTTTTACACCAGTAAGGGGGGGGCTGCCCAAAATGGGCATGCCAACCCCCCCAAATTCCAGTCTTTCTGCCCCCCAGAAGGCAGATAGGGGCAATAGCCCCCAATCTGCCCCCCCCCCAGGAGGGCAAGAAGCACACTAGGCACCAGGGATTTTTTTCTATTTACGCCTGTAGGTGTGGGCGCTGCCCAAAATGGGCATGCCAATGCTCCCCCCCCCCAAATTCTGCAGTCTTTCTGCCTGCCCTGGGAGGCAGATGGGAGCAATAGCCCCCAATCAGCCCCCCGGGGTGCAGAAAGCACACTAGGCACCTTGGATTTTTTTTTCTTTTTACACCTGTAGGTGTGTGGGCTGCCCAAAATGGGCATGGCAATGCCCCCATCCCCCCCAGAATTCCACAGTCTTTCTGCCCCAGAGGCAGATCAGGGCAATAGCCCCTGATCTGCCCCCCGGGGTGGCTGAAAGCCCAATAGGCACCAGGGAGTATGTTGTTTCTTTATACGTAGGGGTGGCGGCTGCCCAGAATGGGCATGCTAATGCCCCCACACCCAAAAAAGTCTTTCTGCCCCCCCAGAAGACAGATCGGGGAAATAGCCCCTTATCTGCCCCTCCAGGTGGGGCAGAAAGCCCACTAGGAACCAGGGATATGTTTCTGGGCATGTCAGGGAGAAGCCCCATAGGCACTGGTCACTTCCCTTTTTTTAGGCTGTTTCAGTATTATTTTTAGTCTCATCTACCCCCAAGCGGGGGCCCAAAAACCACTAGAAACCAGGAAGAGTTTGTGTGTGTGTGTGTGAACGTGAGTTTGGCTGCGTTTACTGACCTTTGGCTAGCATTTTGCTGGCGGTGCGTGTGGGCTTGCACTTGGCTAATGGTGTGTGTGGACTCGTGCTTGATGACGATGTGTGTAGATTGGCGCTTGCCTGGTGGTGTGTGTGGAGTGGCACTTGGCTAGCAGTGTATGTGGACCAGCGCTTGGCTGACGGTGTGCATGGTTGGCGCTTGGCTGGCAAAGTGCATGGATGGCGCTTGGCTGGTGGAGTGCGTGGATGGTGTTTGGCTGGCGGTGTGCATTGATGGCACTTGGCTGGCGGTGTGCGTGGATGATGCTTGGCTGGTGGTGTGCGTGTACTGACTCTTGGCTGGCGGTGTGGCTTGCATGTATCCCGCAGCGTTTTCTTACCTAGAATCCCCTGCCGATTGCGATGCAGCGTGTCCAATGTAATTCGTTTTATTTATTTATTTATGTATGTACTTAACTCAGTTCGGCCGTAAGCCGGAGTTTACTACTCCCCACCCTGCCCCTCCCCCGCCCGCCACGCAGCACTCCCTCCAGGAGCCGCTACTGCTGTGTGTACTGTACCTGTATTGTACACTGCTGCTCTTGTGCTGTATCTGTTTTGTAAGGTAGACCTGTGGTGCTGCTTCCGATACTGTACCAATTTTGTGGGACAGAGATCTTCAGTGCTGTGTCTTTTGCTGTGCCTGTTTTGTGAGATAGTTTCTGCTGCTGTTTGTATTGTGCCTGTTTTGTGCATGGAAGAAGGCCTGCAGTGCTGCTTGCTGTGCTGTGCCTGCTTTGTGAAGTAAATATGCTCTGCTGCTATACATACTGAGCCTGTATTATTTGAGGGAGGCATTTATTTCTGTTTTCTATGTTGTACCTGTTTTTGAGAGAGAGGCTAGCACTGATGCTTTCTAAGCTTTACCAAATGTGCCTAGGAAACTGGCGGTGTGCTTCCTGTGCCTTTTCTGTGAAGGAAATATGTGCAGGTACAGCCTGTATTGTGCCTTCTTGTGTCTGGAAAGTGTAAAATGCTGGTTCATTTTCTGTGTGATGGAAGCCTGCACTGCTGTTCCTGAAACTGTTTTGTGTCCAGAACTCTTGCACTGCTACAGCCTGTGCTGTACCTGCACTGTGCTCTTTTATAGAAGCTTGCTCTTCTGATGCAAATTGGTGATCTGCTGTCTGTGCGAGGCAATCCTGCACACCTGTCTATGTTGTAATTGTTTTGTATCTATATCAAACTTAAAACGTTGCTACATGTGCAGTACCTGTTGTGCGTAAGAGTGAAGTTGGAGGTGCTGATGCCTGTGCCATATGTACTCTATAAAAAGGTGATTTTTATTGGCACTCCTCACTAGTTACATCTGCACTCGGGTAGTAGGGACATTACCTGGCTTAAGGACAGAACTGACAGGGCTGGTGGACCACGAAATGAAGGGCAGCAAAACACTCATAATGATGGCAGTAAAAAATAAATAATCAAAATGAGAGAAAAAATGAATAATGAGGCAGAGAAAGACAGAGGGGGATCGAAAAAAGGAACAATAGAAGATAGGGAAATGAGGAAAGGGAGTATAAAATAATGAGATGGAAAGAAGAACTGACTGAAATAGAAAGAAAAAGAAGGGTAGAGTGGAAGAATGAAATGGAGGGGAGAACAGAAAGATAAAAGCCAAAAGCTGCAAAAAAAAAAAGACGATATATAGCAAATAAAGAAATGAAAAAGAATAGGATGGAGACATACAGAAATAGAGAGAAAGTAACACACATAACAAAGTAAGTGGAAAGAGATGAGCAGTAATGAAAGCATATGCAAGCGAAAGACGAATTGGAGAAAGGACCCGAGAGGGGAAAACAAGGGAGAGCAGACAAAGAAGGAGGCAGAACTATGCAAGATAAGGTGTATTAGGGAATGAGTTAAGGGAGACAGATACTTAACAGGGGAATGGAGAGATAGGATATTGTTAGAAATGGGGGTCTCTAGTTGGCAGAGGTAGGTACCTTTCTCCAAATAGGGACCCTTGCCTCTAGTCAGGGTAAGGGCGATACACACTTTAGATAACCTCTGCTCAACCCCTGGGTAGCTTGGAACGAGCAGACAGACTTATCCCAAAGGCAAGGTGTAAAGTATTTGTACTCAAAACACACAGTAATACAGTGATAACACCACAAATGAACACCACACCAGTTTAGAAAAATAAAGTATCTTTATCTAAACTCAACAAGACCAAAATGACAAAAATCCAACATACATGTAATAAGAATATGACTTTAAAAAGGTTTCAAACAACTTGGCTCATACAAAACTATGGATGAGTGATTTCTCTCAAAGTACATGTAGTTGTGACAAAATTCACAAGGCCAAACAACCACAGAGACGGAAGCATCGAAAAACAAAGAGATGCATCAGTTCCTGAGACCATGGGGAGGCGATGCGACATTTCAGCTGCACACAGGAGAAGTGATGCGTCAAATCCGGTCTGTAGGGGGAAGTGATGCGTTGATTCCGAGACGGTTCTGGTCCGCGGGTGATGCGTCGGGAAAACTTACCACACAGGTACGATGCGTGGAAATCCGGGATGCGTCAGTGATCGATGCGGCGACGTCGAGCGGCGATGCGTCGGTTTCTTCAGCCACGATCCCTCAATGCGTTGGTTCTTGCAGCGGTGACAGGCGCTGCGTCAGTTTCGGCAGTGGCGCGGCGATGAGTGGAGATTCTTCTCGCACCACTGTGCTGCAACGAGAAAACTGCTGCAAGAAGAGCGATGCGTCGATTTTCTTGTAGTTGCGTTGCTTTTCCAGCTCCAACAGCAGGAACAACCTCCAGAGGCCCAACACAGTCACAGGCACCTCTTGGTAGGTCAGAACTCCCAGCAAGGAAGTTCAGGGGAGCTAGGGGTAAGGTCTTTTTGTCCCTTAGACTTCAGAACAGGAAGCAAGCTCTACTCAAACCCTTGGAGATCTTCCTCAAGCAGTGGGACACAGCACACAGCAAAGCCCATGTCCTTTCCTTGGCAGAAGCAGCTACTGCAGGCCAAGCCCAGACAGCACACAGCAAAGGGGCAGTACTCCTCCTCCAGTTTCTCCAGCTCTTCTCCTTGGCAAAGGTTCCTCTTGATCCCAGAAGTAGTCTAAAGTTCTGGGGTTTTAGGTCTAATACTTATACCTCAAAATGTATTTCTTCTCTTTGTGCAAGGGTCTCTGAGCCCAGTCCAAACCAGTTCCGTCCTCACTGGTGTAGTATGACCGCAGGGGGTGGAGACAGCATTGTGCAAGGGAGACAGGATCTATTCAGCTGCAAGGAAATCTCCTCCCACTACTCTAAAGTCAGCCAAGGTCTATTAAGCTCAGCTCTGAGTCATCCAGGAAGGGCCAGGCACACCTCAACCCCCCAGTGGCTGTCTAAAGTAAATGCACACCCCCAGCCCCTGTCACTCCAAAACCAGACAGTCAATACACAAACAGGCAGAGGCACACAGAATGGTTAAACAAGAAAATGCCTACTTTCTAAAAGTGGCATTTTCAAACACACAATTTAAAAAACATCTTTACTAAAAGACTGTCAATAAATTCTGAGTTCAGAGAGCCTAAACTTTATTTCTCTATCTTGTCCCAATGGGAATTTATACTTGTAAGATGTTACAAAGCATTTCCCATTTTATCCTGTGGGGCAAGATAGCCTTTCAATAGTAAAAAACTAATTTGGCAGTATTTCACTATCAAGGCATGTTATACACACCAGTACATATCTTACCTTTAACGTACACTGAATCCTGCCCAGGGGTCTACCTTGGGCCTACCACAGGGGTACCTTACATGTAAGAAAAGGGAAGGTTAGGGCCTGGCAAGTGGTTACACTTGCCAAGTCGACATGGCACTTAACAACTACACACAGACACTGCAGTGGCAGGTCTGAGATATCTTTTCAGGGCTACTCATATGGGTGGCACAATCAGTGCTGCAGGCCCACTAGTAGCATTTGATTTACAGGCCCTGGCACACTTCAGTGCACTTTACTAGGGACTTACCAGTAGATCAAATATGTCAATCAGGGAGAACAAATTGTACTAACAATTTACAAAGGGAGCACTTGCACTTTGACACTGATCAGCAGTGGCAAAGTGCCCAAAGCATCTAAGCCAGCAAAAACGAAATCCAGCACAGCAGCAAAAATACAGGAGGTACAGTCAACAAGTCAGGGGAAACCACGCCAAATTTGGCAAGTCTAACAGATATAAAAGGCAGAGACATAGATGTTAGTAAATAAAAAGGAAGACGAGTGACAGAGGAAACAGAAACTGAAGAATGCTGAAAGGAAACGTTCTGTGAAACGTAGAGGTGAGATTTAAACAATGAGATAGTAGAATAACGGCCTGAGAAAAGAGGAAAACTGGTATGTGGATGTGACAGAATATTTGAGACAGTGGTATTGCACCCACATTCCAGTACTTAAGCCTTGGCATGGCTTGAGTTGACCTATGCACTAACATCCCAGTATTGAAAGGTTTAGAGAGCTCGGGTCATGCTTTTCTGTCCTGCTCCAAACACTGATATCCCAGTACTGAGAGTATAAAATAAGCTGGTAATAGCAAAGCAACCTGATCAATCTGGAAAGATCTATCACCAGTAGATTATAGGTTAAAACCCAGTACATGAGTTCTGGGGCTTTAGTGTCTGCATAAAGAGAGCTATGTGAAATGTGCATGTCAGAGGCTGCAGTATGAGTAAAACAGCTGATATGTTTAATGTGTCTACTGCCAAGATATGTGTGTGTCCACAGCATACACACACACATAAATAATTTTATGCAGCAAACGTTTACTGGTGTTATAGCCTCTGTACTGCAGGTTACACACCAAAGTTGTGAGCTGTGGGAGAGGCTTACGAATGTGTCAATCAATCTATCAATAGATAGTTTATTGGGTTAAATAAAAACCACACAAGTACGACATGCATAAAAACAAAGATAAAAAGTACATCTCATCATAAATATATATCTTCAATATTTAAGTACTATAAAAGGATTCAATTTAAAAAGGTCTTTGCATCATTTTAGCTGCTCAAGCATTTGTTCCTACTTCTGAGAGCACCCACCAAAAAGCTTGCCACATTAAAGTACATTTTGGGGGACTGTAACATTTGAAGGTGGATCAGGGCTGGTTTTACCTGCCAAAATCCCTTCCCTTCTGAGCAACGGTAAAATATAAATTTGTCTGAATGTCTGGTAATGATCACAAAAATATATAAAGTGCACTGTATCTCAGACCGAAAAGCTATCACTTCAGCATGGCCCTTGGTCTTCCACCTTATGCAGCCCAGGGGTTCTGCTAAAAGCCAGTGCAAAAGATTCATTCTAAAACGGGTTAATAGGAAGCAGGTTAAAAGAAAGTGGTGATGGGGTGATATAACTGTGATGTAGTAGGGTTCCATTAAAACATCTGTTTTCAGGAGTATATGGGCTCTAACTGTACGTTTTAAAACATTTCTTTCTTCTCTATCCGCTTTAACTCTTGTCATAAATTTCTTTTTAATCCAGGACCACATTTTTGGGTGATCCTCTCTGGTGCCCCATATAACTCTGGACACCCCAGTTTTTCCAGACAGATTTTAATAAAGTGCAGCCATGGGATGGAATGACCTTAATCCAGGGAAACACAATCATTTGTATTAGCCTGGTTCAGCCCTAGCTCCGGACATGACCAAATTGTGAAGCAACAAGCTATGGGTGAAAGAGCCAGCAATATACTCCAACCCCACTTCTTCATGCGCTTTAAAAGTGGCAACTAATTGTGGGATTAACAGTAATCTTCTAATAAAATCATTTTCAGATCTCTGTATCTCACCACAATCCCTATATCCCCATACATCACTTCCATAACTAGCAATGGATAAACATTTATCTTGGTAAACTTTAACCATGGCTTGATTGGGTCTAGCCCCAACCTTTTTGCAAATTGAAATACTGAGGCAACTGATCTCGTCAGCAGGTTTCTCTTAACCTTTCTTTGTAGGACCTCTCATCAAAAATGATCCCCAAATAAGGGAACAAAGAAACACTGGTCACTTCCTGACTGCCTCCCATAATTTTCCTCTGGGCTTTCTTCTTATGGCCAATAAACATCATATGAGATTTAGAGTGATTTACGTCCATGTCAATGGAAGCCATAAACTTTATGAAGGAATTAAGTAAATGCTGAAGGCCTACTGCTGTTCTGGCTAACAAAACAGTACCATCATCATATATAAGTGCTGGAATCAACTGGATCCCTGCCCGGGAATATCCTTTGTGGCCAAGCATAAAAAAGGGCCTAGGTTGTTAATATACAGCGTTAATAATAACAGGGCCAAAATACATCATTGCTTCACCCCTTTATATATTTTTATTTGAGCTGTTATGGACCTGTTATGATTATACCTAACTGCAGCTGTAAGGTCCTGATGCAGATCATGTAAAAAGTTTATAAGGTTATGGTCCAGCCCTAAGTCAATTAGTAGTGACCATAGCTTCATTCTGTTGACCTGGTCAAAGGCCAACGCCAGGTCCATAAACGCCAGATGCATCTACCCTCTTTTAGCCACTGTATATTTACCAATTAACAGGCGTGAATTAAGAACTGATCGAGAGTGCCTTTACCCTGCCTAAACCTGTATTGCAAATAGGAGATCACATTTTTTTGCTACAGCCAGTTTGATAATCTAGACGAGATCACCTGCCCAGGACCTTAACTGATTAATCAATGAGGGAAATTGGCCTATAGCACCTGCAGTCCAACCTAGCCCCCTTTTTAAACTCTGGGATAATGACAGATCGTCTCCAAGAAGAGAGAGGACCCTTTCTCCATGCCACATTAAAGACATGTGTTAATATTTTTGTGCAAACCAGTGGGTCATTATTAAAAATGTCGGCAGGATCCCCATCCGGCCCTGGGGCCTCGTTCTCAGTCATAGCTTGTATAGCGCTCCCTACCTCCTCCATTGTGAAACAGATGTGTCAGTACTGGCAGATTGGGCAGTCTGCAAGTTGAGTTTGAAGTGATACAAGGATATACTGCAAATCAAGACAGGTATGTGCTGTAAGAGCTTTCTGTACCAATATATTAGTGTATGATGTTTTGATACTATGTTTTCGGGTGCACTGCACCCACAGCTTTGCTGTGAGAGCTCCAATAAGATCTAATTACTTTTCTATAAATGTGTATTGTGGGCCATAATATAGATTTTAGTACTCTTGAGGTGTCAGTATTTGGAGAATCAGAGTGCAGTACAAACCCAAGTGAGCACGTTGCATGGGTTCTGCAGATGTCTTGGCAGTGGTGAACTAATATGTCATGTGTGTCAGGATTGAGGTGCATTGTAGGAACTCTCTTGATGTCTCACTAGTTAGGATAGATTAAAATAGCTGTGCATTGTAACAGCTCAATTAAATGTCTCAATACCAGGGAAATTAATGAATGATATAAGCCAAAGTGTTTCTGGCTATTGTTTGGTATTTGGAGATAGTAACTAGGCATGTTTGCGCTTCTGAGGTTATAACTGGGCATATGGTAGGTAATCTCAGACGTTTCATAAATCATTTAGGCATGTCAGGTTCAAATCACGCATTAAGCTCTATTTGGGTATAGGATCATTGTGTAGAATTTTACATCTGGACCTGGCTAGGTTGATTTACCATTATAGTAATTTAAGTATGAGGAACAAGGAGCATTTTTTGGTAGGTCCACCACACACGCTCCTCATCACAGTAACTTAGAAATATAGAAGTGTGCAGTTCCTTTGTCACAAACAGCTTGTTACTGGTGAGTCAAGTCAGTGGAATACGCTCCAATAGGAGCAAGTGCCCTCACACACGCGGATAGGTGTCATGCTTCATCATCTGGGCATGCTCCTCATCGAGCCGCCGCCCGCAATGTCCGACGGGCACCCACAAAGGGGCTCTTTGCCGGAGATCTTTTGATATAGCCGTTTGATGAAGTGCGGGTATGTGGGGTGTGAGTTTTGTGTAGTATGGTGAAAGTGACTTAAAATAGGTATAGTGATGCTTGGTTTGAGTCAATTTTACTACCCTAATTAAAAAATATATTGGTGCTCGTCTGGGATATAATGGTCCTAGGAGCAGTTGTAATTATTTATTTTTTAAATGTGAGGTCAACATGTTTCTTGCCTATTATAGCCCAGATGGGTCTGTCGGCAATTCATCAGGACCAGAGAAAGCTAACCTTCACTACTTGGTGACTAGTTCAAGGTGTATTGTGGTAATCCTAGTAATCAGTCACAACATAATACACAAAGCATGATTCTACTTTGTTCATCGCACTGACCTGAAAGACATAAAATGACAAACAAATCATGAAGTGTATACAAACTTATTTCAATTTTGGTCAAAGGCGGGCTCGATTCAGTGTTGCAAATTGCATTATATACTTGACCGCTAGGTCCGTTCTCAGCCCCAATGGGTAGTTCGTGGTGACAGTTAGTCAAGGGAGGGCAAGGTAAATAGGTAAAAGGAAGCGCACACCGATTGCGTCCCAACACACACATAGGACTCCAGTGGTAGACTCTATGTGATACTCAAGATCATAGTAATCGTAAGGTCTCAGTACTTTTGTGGTCTCAATGCATTCACCAAGTGTTTTTTGTGCGGGATGTATGTGAGCTTCCTGGTTTCGAGATTTAAAGCCCCAGTGTTTATTAATTCATGCTTATCTGTGTATGTTACATATTGTTTTTTGGGCAGCGCCACACCCGTGCACACACAACCATACCACTTTACAAACACTCACCCGTCTTGGGTCAGTGTCGGTCTAACGGAAGGTAACCAGAGCGAACCGCTCATTTGCGACCTAAGGTATTTAAAGATGTATGGCACAGGTTAACAGGAATCGTGCGTCTTACCTCCGGTCTTGCATACCATCTTATTGCTGTTCAATACTCACTCAATGGCGGAGTTCTGTGACCCTCTGCACCTGCCTCTGGGCTCCGTGACGGCGCTGTCCATTTCGGGCGATTAAATAAGGTATGTATCACTTCCTGTTCGTGGTTCACAAAGACTAGAACGTGAACAGCGGTGGCCATCTTAAGGGGGGGGGGGCCGTCAGGTTACACTTGGTTGTCTCATGTCTGATTAGGTACCGCTTCCTGTTGGTGATTGTAAGACTAGTGCATGTCCCGTATTAGCCATATTAGGGAGGGCGGGCATATCAATCCTTGTTGACTATTTCCTGTTGGATTAGGATCGGCCATTATAAAATCATTATATTTGACCTACCCCATTGCCATATGATCATCTTTCAATTTGCTGAGTGTACTGTGGTCGAAATTGTAATGCTATACAATGTGATAATGGTTTTGGAAACAGTCCAAACGCTACTCGTCTATCGTCATCTTTTGAATTTTTAAGAGCTATGATGTGACTATTTTACATTTGGAGATGATTTTCAGAAAGTGGTGCGTAGGGGTCTAGGGGAGGGTTTGGGGTGGTTGGTTCTGAATATACACAAAAAGAGATATGGTCATCATCACAGAGGTTCATGTGTGAAGACAGGTTAGTTGACCCAACCCCAGATGTATAGTCGGCCCTGTTCTCCACGAGGGAGTGAAGTATGGGGGCATATTTTGTGGTACAGAAGGCATGTTGGAGGGGTATTCATTTGTTAAGCTCCCCCATATTATAACATCATTCAATCCAACTTTATGTGTGGTCAATCTGAAAATACACGTTTGCTCCTTCCTAAAGAGGGTTTCCTGCCTTATCTGTGTGTAAGCCTCAAGTATGGTCCAGCTAAGGTCGTCTGGTGAATGACCGACCGTGGTGTAATGGGTGCACATCTTAGTGTTAGTTCTTTTGCATCTGATATTGCTACGATGTTTGGTGATTCGTACCTTAACTGCTTGAGTTGTCATCCCTATATATTTGAGGTGGCAGGGACAGGTAATCAAATAGATGCAATTTCGAGTATTGCAGTTGGTATGTTTTTGTTGTGTCCATGTTAGGGTCTCAGTCAATTGGACCTTCTATGCTGGCTTAGTTAAGGGGCAAATGCTGCACTGTCCAAACGGATAATGGCCCACCACAGATGGCAGATTCCAAAGTGGTCTTTGAACTGGGAGCATGTGTGGTTCGGTCTTGTGTTGATGAGTAGTTCTTTTAGGTTCTCTTTTCTTTTAAATGCAAATCTAGGTGGATTAAATGTCAGATTGCCTGTTTGCAGAATTTTCTATTTTAAAAAAAATAACTTTCTTGATGAAGTTAGACTCTGGAGTAAATGTAGTCACACATGTCAAGTCACGAGAGAGACTGAGGTCTCTCTCGTGGTTCCAGGAGGGACTCTCTATTGTTGTTACATGATCTCTTTTGTGCAGTTTTTATTTATCTGGGTGGGTACTCACGTCTAGCCAAGTGTGTTGTCAAATCGTTAGCTTGTTGTTTGTAGTCATTGATGTTGCTAAAATTGAAACTGCCCATAGGGAAGATTCTCCCGTAGGGCCCTCGGATTGTGACTGCAAAACAGTAGTGGGCTGTGGCTGTCGGTGTTTTTTTTAAAGGTTTTTGTGTTAAGTTCCCCTTTGGAAAGATTGATCAGCAGGTCTAGGAATGGGATTGATTTACCCACAGTATATCTTTGCAGCTCTGTAAGTAAAGTACAAGGGGCAATTGAACTTCTCTTTTGTCTGTTTTAGTGACTTTTTGTTATTAGATCATGCCTTTATTGTGCTTTTTGTCAGTTATGACACTTTCTGTGATGCCATCAGGGACAAATGGCATGTTGTTCCATTAAGGTCAGCGGATGTGTGCTGTCACATCCTGTGATGTCATCAGAGTCAAAGGGCATGGCTGTCACTTCTGCTACTCCTGGCATTTTCCTAACTTGATGTCCATACTAACAGGTTTGTGTATTAATGTTGTTCTGTTGATTCTGTCTTTTTGCATAATCTTTATGAAAGTGAATTTCAAAGGGAAAGCAAGCTTCCTGTTTCTGTGATGAAAAGGAGATCAGGAGTTTGAGATGACGAAGTCTAGAGCAAAAGTGGCATATACAATGATCAAACAGGTGTTAATGAGCATGCATTTTAAGGTACGTCAGGTTCAAAGGCGAGGAAAGAGAGGTTATGGGCAGGTTATGTTTTCACAGGTGGGTTGCTTGCCAAACTTTCATAGGTCGAGCATCTGTTTCTGAAAACAATAGTGGGTGTAGGAGCACTGGTAAATGTAATGGAATACAATGATTATAATTAAAAGGTGAAAATGGTGAAAAGAGAGTTGAGGTGAGAAGAATGATGTGAGAGTCTAAAGTGTGTGAAAAATCACAAGAGCTCATTAAGTGGTCTTCTGTCATTCTGATGAGCCTTTAATATGCTAAATCAGAATTATGACCTGCAGGAGCAAAGTGGACTAATGCATTTCACCCGAAGCTTTCAGCTGGTGAAATGGATCAGTGAGAGAATATTGGAAACATAAATATCATGTGGACAGAATATTGTGTCAAAAATATCGAGGTCAAGAATATCAAAAAGGTAAGTGCAAACAGGTAAGTATAAATGTACTATTCCTAACTCCACATCCACGTACCTTGAAGATATATATATATATATATATATCGCAAGACCTTCAAATGGATCCCCCTGAGTCAAGGAAGACAGTCACCCACGCACTCATCACCAGCAGACTAGACTATGGAAACGCACTCTACGCCGGCATAAACAAGTCCCTACTCCACAAACTACAGACAATACAGAACACAGCCGCCAGACTCGTCCTCGGCATCCCCCGACACGCACACATCAGCCAACACCTACGAAGACTCCACTGGCTCCCCATGGAGAAAAGAGTCACCTTCAAAATCCTCACCCACACCTACAAATGCCTACACAACAATGGACCCAAATACCTCAACGACAGAATCAACTTCCACGTACCCAAAAGAAACCTCCGATCCTCCAACCTCGCACTGGCCGAAACCCCGTGCATCCACAGACCAAGAGCAGGCGGAAGATCCTTCTCTCACATTGCAGCTAAGACCTGGAACGAGCTACCGGCAGACATCAGACGCGCCCCCTCCCTGAACATCTTCAGGAAGACCCTCAAGACCTCGCTCTTCGGCTGAACAGACCTGCGGACCCCCCCCTCAGCGCCTTGAGACCCTCACGTGTGAGTAGCGTGCTTACAATTCCCTGATTGATTGATTGATTGATCAAGGTACATATATGAGGAGTTATTTGTAGTAAAACTTTACTTAGCCATAGAAAATGACCTACATGATATTCTTGTCCTCGATATTTTTGACACAATATTCTGTCTCACGATATTTGTGTTTCTGATTTATTGTCCAAATAGCGGTGAAACTCCAGAGAGAAACAAGGAATAGCAATGGGTGATTGGGTACTGCATTCCTTATTCTCTCACTAACTTTTCATTTTTGGAGGGACTCTCAGTGGCGCAAGCAGTTGCAATTCTGTAACAGGTTACCTAACCGCAATTTGGGCTTTGTACATTTGGAAATGCCTTTTTGCGTTCGCAAAGGGCCCGAATCTGTGAATTGGGACGTTTGCGACCGGAAAAATGCTTTGTACATCTGGCCCTAAATGATTTTAGCAGTGTTACATTTAGAAGAAACAATAACATAAGCAGTTTATATCTAAACATTTTTAATTGCTCCCACATCCTACATCCCATTGCTTTAGTTATAGTCATTAGCATTGATAAACAGCCTGCCCAATATTAAAACGAAATTTTGGCCCCCGTCTGACATCTACGCAGCGCTCTGTGTTCCATTCGTCCACTCATATAACTCACCCTTCAAGTATAGTTAACTTTCAGAGCCATGTATGGGAGTGGGCCAGAGTGGTTGGGGAGGACGCTACTCCCTTGTATATTTTGGCGACCAGTTTAATTCTGCCTTTTTCTGTCAGCCCCTACCCTCTACTTGTCACTCTCTATGGTGTGCTGTACATTGCAAATGGTGCTGTTATTTATTTATTGTATTTATGAAGTGCCTTGTGTTGTTGGAAACTGCCTCCCCAAAAACCTGGGAGGAATAAAAAAAAAAAAAAGGATGAAGTTGCATGAGTGAATCTTAAGAACGGAACAGGAAGCTCCTCTTCTTAAGTGGAACCCCAAGCCAACTCTGTAAACAGGCTGAAAAAACCCTAAGAAAGTCAGAAACTCCAGAGGAGACTGTGCTTTCAACGGGGAACTTGGCCTGCTTAAAGCCACAGTTGCTAGTGTGGCACTTCATAAGAAAGGGAGGATGGATGAATGCTTGGTGCTGCACAGAGTAGAAGGACTGGATGCTTTAAAAGTAATCTGCCCAGAAGAGCATGTACATTCTTGAATATCAGGAAGTGTGGCAATTAAGTTGTTTCCTATCAGTGTCTCTACAGGTAGCATAGTGTCTTACAAAGATACATCACTATTTTATTTCTACTCATGAACATTCGTTCATTGACTTGGGCTCAGTTTCTTCCCTTGCCTTTCCTCAGACTCCGCCGCTGCCTTTCAACCTACTGCATTCTCTTAACATTCCTGTTTCCATTTCCATCACTTTGCTCACTTATCAGGTCTTTGAAGGTTGCTGTATGCAATACGTGAGTTATTTACTTTGTTGCCTTCTGCTTAACTGTAGATGAGCTGTGATCATAATCTAGAGTTAGCTGACACCATTGTTAATCTTAATGTGGGCCTTTTGGTACTGACTGAGACTTGGCTGAATGACATCTCTCAGCATATTACGGATCTCCTATTACTCCTTATTATGCTGGGATGAGGAAGTCTGGTCCGGTGAAGGAGTGGCATTAATCTATTAGAGGGGTGGCATTCATGTATGCAAGAAAATACACTTTGATTCTTATTCCTCCTTCCAGTGCTTACTCCTGGAAATTAGAATTGCCAATGCTTCTTCAGTAAGATGTTTATGTTTATTTTTATGGGATTTATAAAGCGCATGGCTGCCCAGGGGATTCCCAGCACTGCCGAAAGGAAGCAGAGTGTGGAGAAGAGCATTAAGGGAACAGCCAGGAAGTAAGTTTTTTCCTGAAACTTCCTTCATCTCTGGTCAGTCTCAGCTCCTTGGTCAATGAATTCCAGAGCTTTGGGGCAAGGTGTGTGAAAGATCTCCCTCCCCATCTCGATCTCTTTATCCTTTGAGTGATCATAAGATAGTCAGAGGAGGACCTGAGAGATCTATTAGGGACATAGGGGGTGACCATAGTTTTTAACAGGACCGGAACCCTGTTGTACATGGCTCTATGAGCTAGGCAAAGGGTTTTGAACCTCACCCTGGACTGGATGGGGAGCCAGTGCAGTTTTTTTTTTTTAAAAAAAACACATTTTATTGCGTTAGAAGTCGTATACAGCGCAGTGCTCCTTAAACCAGGAAGCGTCTGCCATATCCAGCATTACAAGTCATTGCCTTTGACCATTACTTTACAAAATTTTGTCAACTGTATCAAAGATACAACATAACATGAACATCATAAAGATTCCCACCCTCCCTCCCCCAATTGCACCAGCACACAACCACACTACGATCATTGCCATAAATCCCAACGTTTAGCAAAGCCGCCCCTCCATTACAATTCCAACACTCAACTCTAGCGACCATGAATCAGAACAGATACAGGTGAATCAATCGGGGATATTGGGTCTAGTTCCAGGCCCCTATAGTCTGCCCATCTCTTCCAGATTTTGGGGTGCTTTTGCGGGCAACCCCTGGCCTTAAATATCGGGATCTCCAACCCCATGCTAAAATCCAACCCATTTTTCCACGCCGAAAGCGAAGGTGAGGTCGTCGCCTTCCATAGCCGTGCTATATCTCTTTTGGCTAAGGTCAAACCCAGTAACAATAAGTGCCTCTTGTATATGTTACCCCCTATGTCCTCCATGATATGTAAAATTGTCAGTTTTGGTGAAGAAGGGAGCTCCCACCCCAGTACCTCCGCCAAACATGCCAGCACCCCTTTCCAAAATTTTGTAAGTGCTGTACAGTGCCAGATGGTATGAATAAGGGATCCCTCTTCCCGACCACATCTCAGGCACAGCGGAGAAGCTACCAGACCAGCCCTCCACAGCCTGAGCCTCGTATAATAGGCCCGGTGAAGGTATTTGAATTGAATGAGACGTAGTCTTATCGATATTGCCGCTCCTCTAGGGGAGGCCAGCGCGTCCGTCCAGTCGTCCCCATCTAATCGGCCTACGTCCCCCTCCCAGGCCTCTCTGAGTTTCTCAAGCATAGTGGAACTGTGTGTCACCAGGGATTGATAAATCTTTGAAAATTTGTGAACCTGGAGATCCCCCATAAAAACTTAGGCCTCTATCGGACTAAATTCAGGAAGCGCCTCTAGCCCTGCAATACTCGGGGAGATAGCATGTCGAAACTGGAGGTATTTATAGAACTGAGTTTTGGCCATGTGATACTCACGTTGAAGCTCTTGGAAAGACTTGAGGACAACGCCTCCCATTACATCACCTAATGTGGATATACCAATGGTGTCCCAACCTTTGAATCCAGTTGGTGCCACTAGTTGCGGTAGCCAACCATTATGCCATAGTGGGGTTTCCCTAGTCAATTTATTCCACCAGCCCATTCTACGAAGGGATTGTTTCCACACTTGAAATACCACCCGGGTGGCCGATGGTAAAGAATTGCGCAGCGATGCAGAGTATAAAATGGTATGTACCGTGGACTCGCCCATGAGCCTCCGTTCCACCGCATAGGCAGGGTCTTCTCGATTACCATTCCACCATTCATTCAGTACCAGTAACTGTGAAGCCTTATAATACGATTGAATATCGGAAGTGGCCAGCCCTCCACAGTACGTGGACCGAAAGCTGGTCCGCAACGCCATTCTGGACGCCCCCCCCTGCCCACAGAAACTGGCCCAGCACCGCATTTACTTGATGAAACCACGAGAGGGGCACCGGGTATGGATGATTCTGCAGTTGATATAACAGGCGAGGTAAGGACACCATATTAAAAATAGCCGATCTGCCATATTTGGAGAGGGGCATATGCGACCAAATTTCCTCCCTCGTCCGTGCCCAAATTGGAACTATATTCCTGTCCCACGCAACCCTCAGCGTGTCAGATAGAAAAACTCCCAGGTATTTCAGGCCGTCTGACGACACTCGCACCGCTGCGGCCCAGGACCCCAATTCTATCACCTCTCCCAACACCCATAGCGTAGATTTGCTTGGGTTCATATAGAGCCCCGATGATTCTCCGAAGATTTGCATAATAGGGAGGAGCCGCGGCCCCGTCTTGTTGACATCCATTAGAAAAAGGAGGACATCGTCCACGTATAGCGCAATGGGGTCAGCGAGCCCATGGTCCCACTCAAACCCGACCACCTGTGCATCAAGTCGCAACCATGCCGCTAGCGGCTCCATCGCCAACGCAAAGAGATACGGTGACAGGGGACACCCCTGACGAGTGCCCCTGCTGACCAAAAATGTAGAGGATACGGACCCCGCCACCCGCACTGACGCCGTGAGGTCTGTATAGAGTAGTTTGAGGTATGCCAAGAATTGCAGGCCCATGTTAAGATGGTCCAGAAGCCCAAATAAATATACCCAACTAAGGAAGTCGAATGCCCTATCCATGTCCGCCAGTAGCAGGGCCGCCGGGACCCCCTTTCCACGGATGGCAGCTATTGCGTTAGGCGGCCGCCGAATATTGTGTAGCGTGGCCCGCTGAGGCATAAAGCCGGCCTGGTCCGGATGAATCAAGGTAGTTATGTGGGGTTTCGGGCGATTGGCCAGCAGTTTGGCCAGAATCTTTGCCTCGACGTTCAGAAGTGAGATGGGGCGATAGGAGGCATGCTGGTCTGGAGGCCTACCCGGCTTGTTGAATACGACCACTTCCGCATGGCGCCAGTCTCTCGGCAGGCAGCCCTGGTCTTTGGCTTCCTCGATGACATGGAGGTAGTGCAACCCCAGCTGGGAAATATATTTCTTAAAGAATTCACATGGTAACCCGTTAGGGCCCGGTTCTTTACCAGAATTCAATTCTCCCAGTGCTGTGCTAATCTCGTCTATGGTAAACAGCAGATCCAGTTCTGTTCGCACATCATCAGAGAGGGTGCGAGGCGGTAGATCATCGATAAAGCGATGGATCACATCCTCCTTCAGGAGCTCTCTCGGGGTATAGAGGTCCACAAAATACTCCGCGAAGCTCTCCGCTATATGAGCGGGATCACTGAGGACCCGTCCATCTGGACCTAGTATACTAGGGAGAACCTGGGGCTGTAAGGTCCCCTGGCATAGTCGATGTAACAATTTGCTGGACTTGTCCCCCACTGATAGATTCTGCTACGGGATGCCAGCCACGCAAGGCGGGCCTCCTCCATCAGGGTGGCAGAGTAAGTTTGTTGCACCAGTACTAGCTGCCGGTCCGCAATATGACCTTCCTCCCCCTTACTACATTGCTCCAGTTGCAATAGGTGTGCCTCAGACCGCAGCAGAGCCTCCCTTCGAGCGCGACGCACAGTCGCGCAATAGGAAATATCTACCCCCCGCAAAGTGGGTTTCATGGCCTCCCACACCCTCGCAGCCTCAGCCAACGTTCCCACATTAGTTTCTAAGTATTGGTCAACCGCCTGTCTCATGTGTTCCCGGTACTTCTTATCTTGGAGGTGCCATGGGGAGAGACGCCATCTAAAGGGGGGTTTCTCAGGACCCAGTTGCACCGTCAGGACCAATGGGGAATGATCGGAAAGACCCAGTGGGAGCATCTCCACTGCCCTCACCCTCCCGACTACATTTTGGGGCACAAAGAAATAATCGATGCAGGAATTCGAGTCATGGGAGGTCGAGTAATAAGTGTAACCGAGGTCTGTTCCATGTAGCCAACGCCAAACATCCACCCAACCCAATCCCGTCGCCAAGGAGTTCAGTTTAGTGCTGTGAGGGGCGACGGCTTGTCCCCCGGATCGCCATCTGTCTACCACCAAATCCATTACGTCATTCCAATCTCCCCCTATGATAGCTAATCCCTCCACATATCAGCCCACAAAGTCGTGAGGCGCTCAACCAAGGTCCATTGCAGCCACGGGGGGGCATATACACACCCCAAGACCACCTGTTCCCCATATATGGTACCCTCAAGGAATACGTATCTTCCCAGTGTATCTGTTCGTGTTTTAATGTGTTTGTAGGGAACTCTGCGATGTATTAAGATCGCAACCCCTCGCGACCCCCTAGTGAACCCAGAGTGGAATACTTGGACATAGCCATATCGAAGGAGACACAGTGCTTTAGTACCCAATAGATGTGCCTCCTGGAGCATCAGAACATCTGCTCGGTAGCGTTTGGCCTGGTGTAACATGGCCCCTCTCTTAACCTTGTCCAGGGCACCTCTGACATTCCAGCTAACTATGCGTAGGTCACCAGCGCAGAGTCGCGCACTATCCATCAAGTTTGCCATCTAGAGGCCGGTGAGCCCTGGTATGTGGGACAGCCATAAGTTTGTACGCAGATATAGTGTGTGTGTGCCAGAAACATAGTGCAATCATAAAACAAACATTCCCCAACAGCCCCCGACCCCCCCTCCCTATACCTCAAAACAACTGAAGTATCTATCGCGGCGGAGGTGGCGTATGGACCCCAACGGGAGCCCCCCGCCCTCCCTCCCCAATGGATCCCCAATAACCTGCCCATTACTCAGCGGCCAAGCCCCTGAGCGATATGAGATCAAGCAGAGGTATCAGCCCCTGCTCACGTTTCGTCGTTCCATTTTTAGGATACATATGGTTACCCAGCCAGGAAAGTCATGTTGCTGTCGTGGTGTTCAGGACCCCTTCCGGGGCACAGACATGGATCTGCCAGGATCGCTGCAGGATTTGGAGCGTTGCCTCGATCTTGATCTCCTGGATCCCTTAACCTTGGGCTTAGATGTTTGGTGGGCGGCCTCACTAGACGAGGAATCAGACTCCAGCCTGGGCGGCGTGAGGCGCCTAATCTTTACAGTTTCATCTGTCCAATGAAAAACCTCCTCAGGAGAGTCAAAGAAGAGGGTACGGGATTGATAAACCACATGCAGCTTGGCTGGATACAACAAGGCATAAGGGAGTTTCAGTTCACGGAGACACGCCTTGGCAGCCATAAATGATTGCCGTTTCTGCTGGACTAGTCTGGTATAGTCCGGGAAGATAAGGATACGTGTGTTTTCATATAATAGAGGTTCTTTGAGTCTGGCCTTTTTCAGTATCACATCTCTATTCAGATAATTTAGGATCTTGGCAATAACCGGCCTCGGCCGGGCACCCGGGGGCGGCTTCTGCATCAGGGCCCTATGAGCTCTTTCAATAACAAAGCATCCCGATAGTGACTCCGATGGGAGCCAACTTACCAACCACTTAGTGAGAAACTGTTCCATGTTCCCCCCTTCACATCCTTCGGGGAACCCAATGAAGCGAAGATTGTTCCTTCTGGCCCTGGCCCTGCCCTCTGCCTCCTCCACCCGCGAGGCCAAGCCTCCGGTAAGCGTTTCAAGCATGATGACTCATTTCTGCAGGGTGGTAACTGAATCTTCGACTCCAGAGACTCTGGTTTCTGCTTCTGTGATGCGTTCTACCGCATTTCGAAGATCTTGCCTCAGGAGTGTGATGTCCGTACCCACCACTCCAATCTTTTCTTCCAGGGCAACCCTGGACTGTGTGATTGCCGCCATAAGCGCAGCGTTGTCTGGGACACCTCCTTGTGCTCCTCCCTGGTCTGCGGTAGAGGCTCCCGGTCCAGTGAAGCGATCTATAGTGCATTGCTTGGCGGAGCTCGCGGTTAGTTTGTCCCTCGTCATGGCTGCAGCTGGGTAGTTTACTCCTGCAGTGGCAGCGCGTCTGTCCCCCAGGCAGACTCCCGCCTTACGGCGCTCGGATTCCGCACAACATCGGTCAGTCTATGCCCACATGGTTCCAGGTGATGGTAGCTAGCCCTGTGACAGGATTCTTGGCGTATGGGACACGGGTGAAGCGCCGCCGCCCACAAGCCGCACCAGGCTCTAACCCGGCCGCTTCCACAGACGGCCACGCCTCCCCACCCCCAATGGGTGTCCCTCTGTTACTACGGAGAATATCTCCAGGCCCCACAGGGGACAAGTTCGATTCCCAATCCAGTCAGCACCAGCACTGCAATGTTGCAGCCCAGCCCTGTGATGCAAATAGCATTAAGGTGGTATCTGGTCATCCTGCTGGGCCGCATACAACAGTTCCGCTAACTCCCGTGCACCAGGAATCTGTGAGAGAGAAGGCTGGGTCCCGCCTCACCACATCGATCTCAGCCACACTTGCCAGACGCGCTTTCACGCAGGGCCACTCAGCCCGCCGCCTCCCCGTTGTCGCCACTACATATGGCGGCCAACTTTCAGGGCGAATTGCGTGTACTTGCCGGCCCAAAGGAGTCTCAATGTAGGGCAGCTGACCTGCCTTCTGGGCCACTGCGCTAGATGCACTCTGATTACCCGCTCCACGGGCTCCGGTCGCTGCCCCCCAAGGTGTTCAGGCAGAGGTAACGGCTCTCTCCGAGGCAGACTACACGGCTGTGTCGCCTCTATTGGTTCCACCGCGTGTCACTCTGGCCCTGATGGGCCCCACCAGCTATCCCACAACGCAGGGAGCCCGCCGGTCCTCCCTCCCTCGCGGCCCGAACTGGCCGCCAACCACTGCAATGGGGACAGGAGGAGGGGGGAGGGGCAGGGCTGCAGCGGGGGCACTCACCGGGCTTCGCATGCGCATCCGCCGGTCTCGCCGTCTTCCCAGCATCTACCGCCTGCTCACCAATACTGCCGCCGGGGATCAGACGCGCCGACCTCCAGTCATCTCTGAACTCCCAGCACGGCAGCTCCGCTGCTAACGGTAGTGCTTGCGGCCAACTCTGGGCCCGCCCACTAGGCCTCTCTGGCGCACCTCACCACAATCGCCTCGAGAGAGCTCGAAATTCAGTTTTCGCTGGGTCCAAGTGTTGCCCCCAGGGTCTCCGTTACCGCGAGGGGCCACAGCATGAGAATTCACCAACGAAGTAGGATAAATGCAGGATATTGGTTTCGGGCGGAACGGAGCTCACCTAACTTGCGACCGCCATGCCAGATCGCTAGGCCACGCCCCTTGCCAGTGCAGTTTTTTAAGCGAGGATCTAACTGACTCCTGTCTAGGAATGTTTAGGAGCATCCTGGCCGCAGCGTTCTGGACAACTTGTAGCCTATCAACAACGTATTTGGGAGAACCCAAATTCAAGGAGTTGCCGTAGTCTAATCTTGAGGGTACAAGGGCCTGGACCACCGTTCTGCGTGCCTGTTCAGGGATGAGATCCATGATCTTACGAATCATGCGCAATATGCCGAAACAGACAGCTGAAAGTTTTATAATCAGTTTTATGTTTTATGTCATCTAGCACCCGCCTGACAACAATGTAACTTTTATTGAGCAATGCATGGATCATATCACCAATCGATTCATACTCAGAGTCTACCATCTTTTCTTTAGGATTTTACCCTGCACTGGGGCGACACTAATGCCTTCGTGGTAAATGTGTTTACATTGTTTCACTCTAGTAGTGATCACAAGGCTAAATCTCAAATTTCAAGTTAAAGCAATGGCCATGAATGCATTGTTGCAACTGCAGCAATTGATGGGAATTTGACTATACATTGCTTAACAGGACTTCAAAACACTAGTCCAATCCCTGGTGTTGTCTATGCTAAACAATGGAAATTCCCTTTTGTCAGTTCGACTGGGTCCTATGAAGGCAGTTTTTCATAGAGTGGCTCAGTTTGTCACAGGCAGGAACAAATGCAATCACAATTCTCCTATTTGATTTTCACTTCAATTAATTCTAATCAAAGGAAGATCAATCTACAAGACACCCTGCATCACGCATAAGGTGGTGCATTTATCTACTCCTCATTACCTTTCCTTCAATCTGTAACTGTCAGGAGGCCAACGATCCATATGCTGTGCAGAAACACTTCTCATGCCACCAACTTTCAAAAAAGTTAAAAAAAAGATGGCTGAGTCTTTTTTCAGGCAGTTCAGCCAGAATGTGGAATTTATTTTTCCCTGCTCTTCTTACCACCTTGTCACTGGTAGCATTCAAGAAAGATTTTACATTTCCTCTGTTCTAACGACACTCTTGATCAAGCTCTAGATAACTGATTCTTTGATCCTTTTGATTTCTGTCCCATACTCATGAACCCCTTCTCATTTTCAGCTCTCCCTTATGTTGACTAGTCCTCTTCTTCTACAGTTTCTTCCTCCAGCATGTATCTTGACAAGTCAGCTCTCCAGTCCAGTGGCGTAGCTGGTGGGGGGGTGGGCGGGAGGGGCGGTCCTCCCCGGGCGGCACGAGTTTTGGGGCCGGCAGCCTCCCCCGCTCTTACCTACCATCTCGGGGCTGCAATAGAAACCCTCCCCCACTCCTTAATGCGTTTGTGGGTGGCAAACGGAGAAAACTCTCACCAGCACCACCTCCCCACCCCCGGTCTTCACTGCAGCTGCCATGGGGCAGCTAACGCAGAGACCGCCACGGGCGGCCAGGGGACTAGCTACGCTACTGCTCCAGTCTACATCTTATATTCCTCTTTATTCGTCATTAATAGTTTCTTCTGTTTTCATTGCTAGATTCTAAGCAATAAAGTTTTCACTTTGGTGTTTACCCATTCTATATTGATGTACTTGTTTCTGCTGCTTCCATTCTACATATTTATTGTAGATACTCTCTTCTGTTTCTTGTTGTCCATAATGTCTGTGATTGCTTTATTTTATGTTATTTTTATTTCAATGTAACCTGCTTATCATATAACACAAGTGTGAAATGTTCTAAAATGCTCTGGCACTGTTTATACTATCTGTGAATAAATAAAGTAAAGAAACACTTTAGCACATGTATGCCTGTCATTAAATCCCAACCTTTGCCTTCAGAGATTTTTTTACTTGATTATACTGTAAAATGTATAATCAGCCACAAAGCTTGCCCCAGCCACATTCTGTTTCTGCAAAATATTCCTGCAGTGTGCCACAGCTTTTAGTACACAAACACCCAGTCGTACGGCCAAGGCCACAATGGTGTGGTATAGGCCACCTGTAGAATCTGCAGTGCTGAGTGAATGAATTTCACATGTTTTAAGATGAAGCCAGTGTTCTAAAATGAACATTTCTTCTGACCACCTTCCAATTCTTTGAGCCCTATTTTCATCCAAATGGGGACATGGTGAGCTCCACAGCAAAGGCAATTTCTCAAGAAGAATAATGGGAAAGAATGGTTTAAATCACATTGGGGCATATGTACAAGAATTGGTGATAACTATCGCTAACGCTAGTTAGCGGCAGCTTTTCTATCGCCATGTACAGCGGAAAACTATCGCCTTGTTAGCGACTTATGTATAAGACGTCGCTACATGGCGATAGCTTTAGGGATCAGCGGTGAAAACTGCCGCTAACATTAGCGTGATGGCGGGAGGAATTCCGGCGTTAGCGGGCGAAAACCAACGAAAGGCCCATTAGCGGCAAAAAAACGCACGTTAGTCAGCCCAACGTGAGTTTTTTTTGCCTCTAATGGAAAAAATATCCTATCAGTCGACCTCCAATAGAAAATAGGCAAATAAAGCTATGAAATGCAGAATGGAGCAGCCAGGGCCAAGTGCAGCACACATCAGCATCCCCCTCAAGCCACCCAACATCCAGGATGACCAGGATGAGAGTCTGGATGCCTTGCTGGACCTGCGCCTGGAGCCTGGATGCCTCGCTGGACCTCCGCCTGGAGCCTGGATGCGTCGCTGGACCTGCGTCTGGAGCCAGGATGCCTCGCTGGACCTGCGCCTGAAGCCTGTATGCGTCGCTGGACCTGCGTCTGGAGCCTGGATGCCTCGCTGGACCTGCGTCAGGAGCCTGGATGCCTCTCTGGACCTGCGCCTGGAGCCTGGATGCATTGCTGGACCTGCGTCTGGAGCCTGGAGTGGGATGTGGAGGAGCTGTGGAGGAGCTGTGGAGTCGATGAGCCGTGGCGGTAGACATTGAGGCGCGGCGATCGCCCGTACCTGGTGGTGAAGTATGGTCGGTCGCATGGAGACACGTTGATGACCTGTGTGAGAAGACTACCTTGCGCCCCTTGGAGCTGTGAATGGTAGAGGCGCTCCTGCGCACCAACATAGGGAGGTCTGCATCGCATACTACGATCCACCACTACACCGGGGTGCACAGAGAGGATTACCAACGGTGGGCGGCACCTCTCTGCATCACAGGCCGGATGAGGTTGTGCTGGCCGCACGCTGTGGAGGGCGAGGCCCCTGAGCTGCGCCAAACTTGTGTTGCGGGAGCGCTGCAAGTTCACACCTAAGGGGGCACTGTTGCATCAACTGCATCGGGAGGTTCACCAGCGGACTTGGCGGCGACTGCTGTACCCACCCTTGTGAGATCCCACCTGGATGAGGCTCCTGCTGGGTGAGTCACAGATTTTGAGAGAGTTTAGCGGATTGCGCCACGGTGTCAATGTTCAGGTAAGGAGAAGGTGGGACACGTAGCGGAGGAGGCCCGGGGGTCGAGGTCGCCCAGGCCTAGCACCAGTAGATGACGCACCCCCAGTGTCGGCTCATCCGTTATGGCGGAAGAGCGTCGCCCCACTGCTTCCAAGCAGTGCAAGAAGAGGAATAATCATCATATGATGATAACTTCCTGATGTTATGGTGCCATGTTTCCGTTGCGGGCTGGAGGGTGGGTAGGGCTGCTCCACTCACGAAGCAGGGCAGGGGTGGAGTGGCATGCCCACTCAAGTGCGCAGTGACTGTTTGGTCAGCACGCTCAGGCCGCACAAAGCAGTCATGCGCACTGTCCTGTTCGCAATGCAGGCTGCATTACAGCCTGCATGGAGAACATGCCCACACCTCCAGCCCCTGGCTGAACGCCTCGTCCCGGCGCCAATGACCAATCCCAAAGCCGCATTGCAGCGTTGTGATTGGCTTAGGGGAGGGAGCCTTGCTGCCTACTTCCTGTTCCTGGATGCAGACTCAGGAGAGCAGGAGCAACGAAGACACGGGACCCGGCCTCGAGGTAAGATTTCTCTCTTGTAAATATTTACAACACCCGCTCACACACACACCCCGCGTCCAAGCCCCATCCAGTGTTCTTTGCGGCGTTTCCCACCTCCCAGCTGTCCAGTCCCCCCCCCCAGCACTTCTCAATGGTGGCCGCTGTGCGGCCATGCGCAGCGGGCGTACAACTGGTGTGCCAAAGGTATATATGGAGTTACGACGCATACCATTATATCGCATTCCATTACAATGCATACTAATACTAGGCATATTGCAACAGTAGGGAAGGTGTTGGATTGCGGAGATGTGAACATTACTATTCCCACTTCAGTGAGTGCAACCCTAAAACTGACCCTTGCACCCCAAAGCAAACCCTGAACCCTAAAATTCATCTTTGAGCCCCCAAAACACACCCTAAAAATCATATTTGTCCCAAATGCACACCTCAAATTTCATATTTGACCCAAATGTGCACACCCCAAATTTCATATTTGACCCAAATGCACACCCCAAATTTCAAATATTACCCCATAATACACCCTACATTTCATCTCCGACACCCGAAACCCATACCCACCCTAAAAATTAAAAATACCTCATTACTGACCTCACAATGCATTGTAAAGGAATGCGATGTAAAGGCACCTGCATTGTTGGATTTGCGTTGTAAAGGCATTACGATGTAATGCCTGCGTTGTAATGGACGTCTCCCGTCCCAAAGGCAAGCCATAGGCAAGCCTGTCTGCGCCCGTCTGCCCCTGGACCGCGCTCAGCACCAGGGACCCTTCCTCTCGGACACTCCACCCCTACGGCGCCAGCACCCTCCTCGCCATCAACCCTGGACGCCACATCACCTGCCAGGACCAACATCTGCTCCGGACCGGACTTCGCCATCGCCCTCACTGACTGCTACTAAATCACCCGCAAGGACCACCCCGACCATCCAGGAGGAGGCATTGCCATCACCTACAGAAGCACAGTCCAACTGACCACGCACTCTAATGACCGAACGGTGACCATGGAACACCTTAACTTCCAGATCAGGACCAACCCCATCCTCTGCGGCACCCTCATCTGCAAGCCCCCCGGGCCATGGATACCCATTCTCAAATACAATTGTAGACCTCATTGTACACCAGGCTCTCCCATCCACCGACGACATCCTACTCGGCGAACTCAAGTTCTACCTGGACAACCCCAGTGACCAGACCACCACCCCCTCCTGGGGTAGCTCCCTAACACCAGACTCAAGCAGCTAGTCACCGCAGCAAGCCACATAGCAGGACACACGGTCGAGCACGTCTCCTCCGCCAGCGGGACCTTCAACTACAGCCACACCACAGGACTCTCCTGGACCGACCATCATTGTATACATCACATCTTCACCATGCCCACGGTACACAACCGCCATCATCGCCCCCTTCGCAGCTGGATCAAGGCCACCGAAGTACGTCTTATCAACTCCCTCAGTACCAACGCTTACAGACGATGACACCGCAGCGCACAACCACCACCGATGGATCCCCAACTGCGCCGACACCCGGGCACCCCTCAAGAACGGTACTGCGTCAGTATCTTACGCCTGCATGATGGCAGGCGTAAGGGTGACACAGTGCCACAGGGATAGGCTGGCCCCATGCATTGCTGGAGTTGCGTCATGGTTGTGACACGACTGCAGCAATGCGTGACTTTAGCGCAGACAGATACGTCAGGATTCCAGACGTATCTGTCATTACTTGCCTCATGGTGCACTGTCCAGTGAATACAGTGCATCCGTGGTGTCGCAAGAAGGGGGTAGTGAAAAGTGTTGCAACGCTGTAACACTTTTCATGAGTGAGGCCCAGGAATGTGCACTATCTTATTGATGGTGTGCAGTCCTGCCCTGTAGTTTTGTCGCAGGGCAGCGCAGCAACATTGCTTGCAGCGCAGTCCAGCAACAAAACCTGCTGAAATGAGGCCCCAACTGTTATCTCCATTTTTAAGACCAGCTATTTTCTGGTGTTAAAAAACTGCCTCTAACCGCAGTTAGAGGCAGTTTTTTTGGTCCTCCAAACTTAAAGAATCCCCTTATAAATATCGCGAAGTGGGGTTAGCGGCCATTTTTGCACGGTAACGCCTCCCTTGCATGTCATTATCGCTAACAGAAGTGGCGATCTTTATAATGGACGTTTTCGCCGGAAAATTGCAGCTAACAGAGGTTAGCAACAGCTTGTACATATGGCAATAAAAATATCGCCGCAAAACCGGCGGTAAAGTGCCGCTAGCGCGGCGTTAACTCCTTGTACATATGCCCCATTGTGGTTTAGCCCCAACCCTCGTTTCACTCTCTCTGATCGATCTTTATTGTAGGCTGTCTATGGGTGAGTAGTTCTCTCTCAAAATGGATGGTGTCCACATCCACTGCCTACTTTATGCAGATGATCTTGTCCTAAGGTATGGTACATCCATAGATCTACAAGAGAAGCTGTTAATCTTTCATTTTTATTGTCTAGAAAATCCTTTGACAATAACCGACAAATGTAAGTTTTGGAAAAAAGGTGCATAAATATTTATATGATCCAACTTCATCCAGACTAATGCCACCCATTAGTCTGGATGAAGTTGGATCATATAAATATCTTGACTTCATCTTTTGTAAACCCTTGAAATGGAGAGACCTCCTAAATCTAGCTGTAATGTGACCACATGCAAAAACAACAATTGATGGACAGAATGCAGAACAATGTCATACATTCACCCCAGTGCAAAGATCTGGGCCTAAATCCATCGTTTTTTTGCCCACCATGCCATTCCAGTTTGGACCCAGCCATATACAAATCAGTCTTGACCCTGCGCCCAATGGGAACAGTCCAGCCCGAACTGCCAGGTCAGGTCCTCCCTGGACTGGAAACAAGCATCCTAGGATCGGTTTCGGGCTTTCAGCCCTCATCAGCCAGGATAGCTTGATTCCAGTGGCATGGAGAGCATGGGACCCACGTCTGGGCATACCCGTCCCACTCGGGGTGACAAATGCAAAAACAACAATTGATGGACAGAATGCAGAACAATGTCATACATTCACCCCAGTACAAAGATCCGGGCCTAAATCCATCGTTTTTTTGCTCACCATGCCATTCCAGTTTGGACCCAGCCATATGCAAATCAGTCAGGACCCTGCGCCCAATGGGAACAGTCCAGCCCGAACTGCCAGGCCAGGTCCTCCCTGGACTGGAAACAAGCATCCTAGGACCAGTTTCGGGCTTTCAGCCCTAATCAGCCAGGATAACTTGATTCCAGTGGCATGGAGAGCACAAGACTCACGTCTGGGCATACCCGCCCCACTCGGGGTGACAAATGCAAAAACAACAATTGATGCTCAGAATATAGAACAATGTCATACATTCACCCCAGTACAAAGATCTGGGCCTAAATCCATCGTTTTTTTGCTCACTATGCGATTCCAGTTTTGACCCAGCCATATGCAAATCAGTCTTGACCCTGCGCCCAAAGGAACGATGGATTTAACCCAGATCTTTTGACTGGGGGAGAATGTTTGCATTGTCAGCATTCCGTCCATCATTTGTTTGCTGTAACACGTAATGTGAGCCCAGGCAACTAGAGGAGATTATTGAAATATAAATCCGACTTTTGTGGTCTCTCTATGCACTACTTATAATTACTTTCAAGAGTAAAATCCCCTGCCCTAGCTTTTTTATGGAGCCAAATTATTGGCTCTTGTTAACAAAGTCGCTTGGGAATTTTTTGAGAATTGTTAATGGAAACGTGTTCTGAATCTCCCCCTTACCACGATGATCCATGCATTTAGACTCAAGTTTGATCTTATTTCTAGGAAAGATCTGGAGAGTATTTCTTCAATGAGATATCTGCACCCATTAAGTTATGTTATGTTATTTTAACTTAATAACGCGCTCGAATCAGTCCCTAAGGGCTATCTCGGCGCAAACAACACCATCAGATTTCCAAACTGTGCTGGAATGAGCTTGAAAGTAGTGAATTTAGTCGGGCTTCTCGGGTAGTAAATCAGATAAGACTATTAAAAGCCTCATAAATTCGAACACAGGACAGTGATGTAGAACGGGGGTGGGGGGTCGGTCAGCCCCGGGTGGCACGAGTTTTGAGGGTGGCAGCCTCCCCTCACTCTTACCTGTGGCCGTACCTGGCGGGAAACGCAGGATTCATTGGCCAGCCCCCCCCTCTTACGGTGGGCGTGGGGCAGCAAAGGCTGGGACCGCCACGGGTGACAAAAGGCCTAGCTACGCCACTGATACAGGACACTCAGCAATCGTATAAGTACTGAAAAGGTTAGGAAATCAAATCTCAAATAGTAGAGATGGAATTATTTGGGAAAGAAGCTTTATTTCTCACACCCTAAACTTAGTGGCTACGGAGTTCTTGTACCCTAAACTCAATGGGTACGGAGACTATCTTTCCATTCATCTCCTGACCATAGAATGAAACTACAGAAATTTAGATTCAGTTAGTTTTGAACCTGGGAATGTTGCCGTTCTTTAATTGTCAGTTTCATTTGGTCTCACATTTTTTGGTAGCTATTTTATTATAGCTGTGTGTTGCTGATTCAAAAAAAAAAAAACTTTCAGTAAATATGGTGCAATGGCTCGTTCTTTAGCAATTCGTTTTTTAGTTCATAATCTTTTATGGCTGTTGCTGCAGACCTTGGTTGCTCTTTAATGTCTGTGGAATATCAATGTTTGTCAATTTGAGTTTTATCTTTAAGTGTTTCGATAATTGACATTTTTAACTTGATTGTTTAATCGATATTAGACCTGTCAGACTTAGGGTGGTCTTCCCCCAAAGTTTTTGCCTGTTTCCCTCACTTTTTCTGCTGAAATTCGTTTCTGTTGGCCTTGGCACTCTGCTAACCAGTGCTAAAGTCCTTGTGCTCACTCTCCTAAACATGGTAAAATTAGTTTACGCCCAATTGGCATATTTTATTTACATGTAAGTCCCTTGTAGAGTTGTCTACCATATACGCAGAACCTGTAATTTAAATGCTACAAGTAGGCCTGCAGCAGTTATTTTGCCACCCACATAAGTAGCCCCTTAAAACATGTCTGTAGGAAGCTGTCTCTATATATAGTGTACCAAAACGAGGTACACTCTGCAGAGTCCAGGCAACCATTATTTGTTTACAGAGCCAAAAATGATGACATTAAATGCTCTCTTTTGTGGTAGTGTGGGCAAACAGTTTAGGCTTATCAGAGGGTAATGCTAAGCATTTGTTGAATTCACAGAGGCAATAAACGACACACACAAAGAATAAATCCAAGAACAATTTAGAACAATAACTCATATGTTTATATACATTTTGATACCAAGAACTTCGTTATCAGGTAAATAAGTTTTTAAATATTGAATTTCAAAGATGGACCTAGGCGTAAAAATAGGACCCTCAGACCCATTTTTCAGTTTACTTTCAGGACCTGTGGAAGGCCTGTGGAAGGGCTCTCAGAGGACTGGCTGCTGCTGTGGCCTACTGTGTACTCCACAAGACTGCTTTGCTGCCTGGAGCCTGCCTTGAACTCTCAGAGGCCTGCCCTGCTGTTTGAGCCCTGCTTCTTTACCTAAATCCAGGACTACCAGTGTGACTCCAAGGGATAGTTTGCTGGCCTCATGTTCAGAGCAACATGGACCCAACGTGAGTGAGTCCTAGCCCCCAAGTGGTACCCCACCAGTCCTGGACTCTTGGGGGTGGTGCTAAAGGTACCCAGATAGCTAAAATTCAAAACTTGCGACTTGAAAGGTTTTTGGCTAAAATCTGCTCTGAGGGAAGACCAGGACCAACCTGCTGGTCTATCCACCCAAGGTGCATTGCCAGCGAGTTTGATTTCTTGGCTGCTCCCACTACGTTCTTCTCCACAGAAGCAAATCCTGTTCAGCGGTCCTTTGCCAAAAGGGTATCCGGCCGCCTGGAACTCTCATTGACTACAGTCTTCTGCCTCGTCACGTTGGAGAGTTGAGACTTCCAAAAAAGGGAATAGGTCCAAACATAGAACTCGTCACAACAACTTTGTTCAGCAGCTCCCCGACGATGATGCTCCCTCCTCCGACGGCCTGCAGCCTTGTCAGAGGAACTTTACCTTCTAGGAAATATTTCTTCAAAATTGCTCCTCAGTCCGAAGTTAAGCGCTGATCTGGCCTAGTCCCCTTCTTGTATCCGACCCGTGCTCCATCACGGTTGACCATATTTTTCAACTTTGACCCAGTCTCACATTGCTAGATGCCAACAGTTGGCGCTTTGATCTTCTAGGGGCTAGTTTTTATCTTAAACTTTAAAAATTCATAACTTCGGTTCTACCAATTAGATTTTTGTTGTTTTGGTGTCAAATAATTTATTAAAATGTATTCTATTTTTCTAAAACTGTGTGGGATTTTTGTGTGCTGTGTTTTCACTTTATTACTGATTGAGTGCTGCATAGATACTTTACACATTGTCTATAAGTTAACTCTGACTGCTTTTTGTGGCAGGCTACCCAGGGTTAAGCACAGGTTAATTTATTGACTTTCACTTGGTTCATCTTGCCAGGGATTGTGGCAGTTGTTTGTACAGGGGTCACCTCCTCCCATTCAACCAACAACCCAATTTCTCACATTAGTGGCAGTGGTGGGATCAGGACTTGTGTTTGTGCAGTACCATACAGGGATTTCTGCAACACAAAAATCTGAGATAAATAATTTCTCTTCAGAGTTGACCTCATTTTAAATTGTTACTAATTTTCTATTGGCTGTTTGCTCCCTTTTCTAAATCTAAGTGCCATACCTTCTTTCTTTACTATGGGAATGAATCTGTTCAACTTTGACACCGTCTGCAGGGTTGAGATGCTGAAGCTTTGCAAAGAGAAGGGGCTGAAGGCAGTCAAGAAGACTGCCAAACTGGATCTTCAGGTAGCCCTTAGAGCCTTTGAGGAAGTGCAGAGGTGACAGTCCACCTTAAATGATGACGATGAGGATGATGCGGAGGCAAGAGCACACTTGGAGGATGATGAGGAGTTTGAAGAGCCATACCTGGGTCCTGAGCTGCAAGGAGAGCCTAACTCAATCCCAGCCGATACCCAGGATGGGGCAGAGAGCAGTGTGTCTGCCAGGGGTCTAATCACAGAGGAGCAGGAAGACAGAAAGGTGGAGAGGGAGCTCAGACTTTAGCAGACCAAGATGAAGCTGGAGGCAGAGGAAAGGAGGGCTGAGGCAGAAAGAGCCTTGTCTGAGAAGAAACTTTTGCTGGCACATGAGATGGGACTGAAGGAGGTAGAGCTGATAGCTAGACAGATCCTAAAGTACAGCAAAAATGGTGGCTGAGTTCCTGCAGTATCCACTGCAGAGGTGAGGGTCCCCATAGTGAAAGAACTGTTGCCCAATTATGTGGTAGTAGAATATATTGACAAGTGGTTTTCTGCATATGAGGAAGCTCTCAGATTATACAAGGTTCCAGAAGAGTACCTGGCGGGTAGCGTATGGAAATACATGGCAAAAGTTGAGAGGGACACCCTTCTCACACTTGAGGTAGAGGACCAGACAAAGCATGGCCCCATGAAAGCCATACTAGTTGCCAAATCTGGACTGACGCCTGAGAAATACCGTCAAAGGTTCAGGGACAGCCACAGCTCCCAAAACAGTCTTGGGCGGATTTCTTAGACTACACCAGCAAGGCACTTATGGGCTGGGTGAAAGGCAACAAAGTTGATGATTTTGTGCTGTACAACTTATTTTTGAGGGAGCACATGCTCAATACTTGCTTTACAGAGCTGCAACAACACCTAGTATATAGCAAGCTTACTGATCCCAAGAAGCTTGCTGAGGAGGCGAACCTCAGGGTCAGCACCAGAGTGTCCAAGAAGGCATCTGGGGAGAATTTCCTAAAGGGTGGCCAGGGTTCCCACCAGAAGAAAGAGGGGGAGACAAGCACAGGAAAAGAATCACATAATAAATCTGACCCCCAGAAAAATGATTTTGCTGATAAGAACACTGGTAAATTTGTCCCCAAGTGTTATGAGTGTCACCAGTATGGGCACACAAAGGGTGATGCCAAGTGTCCCAAGAGGGTGCAGCCCCCCAGTGGTGGACAGACCCCGAGGTTAGCCAGTGTAGCGCTTAGTTAGGAGATGGCCCCAGTTGGTGTGGGGGAGATAGCTGAGGTTACCCTAGTGTCTCTGGGTGACAAGGAGATGGTGCCCAAAGCCAACATGCCTACAATCACTTCCAAGTATTGGCAGTGGGTCATCATCAATGGGCAAAGGGGGGAGGCTCTGATGGATACAGGAGCCAGGTGATACCCAGTACATTCTACCAGGTTATAGTGGCAGATAACCAGGAGACCCATTACCCTGTGTCTCTGATTCCTGTTGAATTTGTGAGGGGGTCAGGTCTTCTGAAAATTGCTGTGAGCCCTGCCATGCCTGTAGCCTTTATGTTAGGGAATGATCTGGAGCACAATGCCTGGAAGGAAGTGGAGCACAGGTCACAACTGGAAATTTTGGGGTTGCATGAGTGGGTCTGTGAGACCAACAGGTCCATGGCTGCCCAGGCGGAGAGTCAAGGAGGTCTAGAGCCTAGATAAATGTCCCAGACAGCTGACAAAAAAGGAAGGGCAAGGGGCATGGGAAACCAGACCCTGAATATCCCACAGAACATGTGGATAGGGCACCAGAGGAGACTGCCCGGGAGCCTACCAGGGAGGGCATTAGTCCCCTTGATGACCTGCCTGAACTTGATGGATGGCAAGTAGAAAGGTGACCCACCTGGGAGGAGTTCTGTAAGGCACAAAAAGGAGTGCCCAACCCTTGGAGACCATGAGGTGTCAGGCTGAATCCCAGGCAGCTAGTGATAACTTTGGCAAGCATCTTATCTACTGGGAGAATGACCGCCTGTATAGTGAGCCTAAGGTTAATGTGCATGGGGCAACCCGTCTGTTGGTAGCTCCCCAATGCTACAAGGCCGTCCTAGTGGGGTTGGCTCATCCAATTCCCCTGGCAGGTCATCTGGGGAAGGAAAAAACATTTGCCGGGGGCAGAGTCTGACCACCAATAGATATGGGCACCATGCTGTGAAACTCCTCCGACTAGCGGGGAGTTCTATCACCGAACTATCTCTTTTTGTGTGCCTCAACCCTGCCATCGACCACTGCCACCAGCAGGAAGGCAGAGGTGCGGCAGAGGTGCTGCAGGAAGCGCCAGTCCAGAGAGCCGTATGCCCATCGAGCACTGATATAGCCTACGCAGCTGGATGTGACTGGCCATTTGAGCAAGGTAGAGGCGGCATGGCGAACCCACCTACCGCTCATGCAATTATGGACCAGCAGGAACCACCAGTCGCATGGGCCAGGTGCACGCCAAGCGCCTAAAGTACCAGCATAGGAGCCACGGTCTGCCCCTTGATGAACCTTGGTGCTTAGAGGGACAGAGCAGCTGTCACCTCTCTCATGCTCACCTGGACCTTTGACACTCCCTCTGTGCCACACACCTTCCGCTTTGCACCAAGGGAGTCTCCCTGGAAGTCATCTGAGTACGCGGCCTCCCTGCTCCATCCTGCTGGGATATCGGCAAACACAGATCAGCTCACCTTCACTCCTTCTTAGCCGCATGCCTGCCCCTCCCTTTAGGGAGGACAGAGGCTCTGTGGGACTGCATAACCCAGACTGGTGAGCAGACCCATGCCTGCAGTGACTAGGCTCTCCTCAGGGGTCCCACCTGGATAAGATACCTACCCCAGCCCTGCAGAGATGGAGTTGTGTTGCTGCCCATGCCTCCACAATTCTGCTGCCTCGAGGTATGTGAGGTGGGTACACCCAATTTATAGGCTCTCCTTCATACCCCCACCACCTCTGTGCCTCAACTTCTCTTTTACCCTGCCCCTGCAGGAGTTGGTTCGCATACTTGCCTCATTTAATCTATTTTTCATCTATTCCCTGCCCACTTGGAGACTGTGATGGGGGCCTGGGGAGCTCTTACTATATGAACAGCCTGCCACACCATCCTCTGAGTCATACCAACATCCATCTTGGCAGAGGCTCACTCTCCTCTCACTTATGGCCTCCTCGCCCTGACTTGAATGACATCCCGGCTCATAACCTCTGCTGACTCCTCCAGAGGTAATTTGCCAGGGCCCATTGAGTCAGTACTATCATCTCACCTGCCAGTCACCATGGTCAGCAGTAAGGCCACTCACTAATTTGTCTTGAAAGAGATGGTGGGAGGCTTCAAACAGTCTTCAGGGAGCATATCACCTCAGCCGGCCTAATGGAACTTATCTTGAAGGAAATCTCAGCAGAGGTGCACAGCTGGGATCTATGGATGTAACGAATGTAGATCTCACCACATAATTGAAGACTATACAGGTTGACATGGGCTCCTTTCATTCTAAGGTGGACAACCTGAATAAACGGATGACCCTACTTGAGGAAAGCTTGGACAGCATTTCCTGGATGGCCTGGATGATCAGCATATGGACTTAATCCCTTCTCCACCGCTGCCTTTCCCTCCATCACACTGAGGTAGGCAGTCATCACACCGACCAGGGAGATCATTTGACAGACTCTTCAAAAATTCTCTGGGCACAGAGTGAGCCATACACTGTGTGGAAGACTTCATGAATGATGCTGCAAGAGATAAATCAAGATCACCCCTGAAACCACCGCCACCACCGACCACAGGACTCACTGCACATGGATGAGAATCTCCTTATGGATGCTGCACTCTGCTTCTGAATTTTGAACAGTGTGAAAGCATAGTCATGAGACATCCACTGACTGTATTTGTACCTCTTTTAGCGGAGATACTGTTGACATGTACACACACACAGTATCTAACAGTCATTTGACCAAGTATGAACAGAGTTTGATTGGTGCAGAAAATGTGACGCTTAAAAGATGCATGATTTTAAACACAGTTACTTTGATGCCATTTCCTGGGAATGAGAACGTGGCTGGTGTAGTTGAACATGTTGTGTCTTCACTTTTTTCTGCACCATGTCAAGCAAGCCTGTGATGGCAGTGTGCATGAGTATGGTGAGGTGTCCCTTAGGGTAGCACAATACAAGCTGCAGCCCATAGCGACCCTCTTTACTACCAATGCCGCAGGTACCAGGTACCTGAGGTACAATTTACTAGGGACTTACAGGGGTGCTAAAGGTATTGCCAATTGGGGAAACAATTGTACAGTTTTAGCAAAAAAGATTTGGCATTTGGGACCTGGATAGCAGGAACCCAGTGCACTTTATGTCAAAATTGCATCAATTACCAGGCAAAAAGCCGGGGTAACTATGTCAAAAAGGGTCACTTTCCTACAATGTCCCAGGCCTGCCATTGAAGCCTGAATTCAGTTTTAAACTGTCAATTTGACTTGGCAATATAAACCCCTGGCAAAGCCCTAAACTCCCCTTATATTACTTATGTCACCCCTAAGGCAGGCAGCCAATAGGACAGGGTGCATTGTAATTTAAAGGTTGGACATATACTTTTAAGTTTTTCATGTCCTGATAGTAAAAAACCCTTAAATTGGTTTTTCACAACTGTGAGACCTAACTGTCCCATAGGATAACATTGTGTTGCCTTACTCCATTTAATAAGTGCTAACTTTTGATTGCGACAGATCAGCATTTCATGTTTGGTTTTTATGAAATTGTAATTAAAAATCCTCTTTAATGATAAAGATGGATTTTAAATGATAAGTTTAGAAAATTGGCATTTTCCTGCCCTTTGCCTTTTGGTGCCTGCAGTCTGTCTTAGGTCACATGACTGGGTGTAGTTGGCAGTTAGACTTTGTGGATTGCTCCCAGACAGTCACACAATAGCGGGATTAGGTGTGCCTGAATGGGCCATCTGCTGGCAGTATGGGGGGGCAACTGAATAGGCCATGCTCTGCCTTCACACAAAGGGCTTGTCACAACTGCATTGTTACTGCAGCCAGCTTGTAGCCAGGGCAGCGTGAGTCAGAAGATTCAAAGAGAAACCTCTAGAACTTTTTCTTCCTTCAAAGATGGACCTAGGCGTAAAAATAGGACCCTCAGACCCACTCTACAGTTTACTTTCGGACCTGTGGAAGGCCTGTGGAAGGGCTCTCAGAGGACTGGCTGCTGCTGTGGCCTACTGTGTACTCCACAAGACTGCTTTGCTACCTGGAGCCTGCCTTGAACTCTCAGAGGCCTGCCCTGCTGTTTGAGCCCTGCTTCTTTACCTAAATCCAGGACTACCAGTATGACTCCAAGGGATAGTTTGCTGGCCTCATGCTCAGAGCAACATGGACATAACCGGCTGCCACCATCTTGAACCCGCACATGGACCCAACGTGAGTGAGTCCTAACCCCCAAGTGGTGCCCCTCCAGTCCTGGACTCTTGAGGGTGGTGCTAAAGGTACCCAGCTAGCTAAAATTCAAAACTTGTGACTTGAAAGGTTTTTAGCTAAAATCTGCTTTGAGGGAAGACCAGGACTAACCTGCTGGTCTATCCACCCAAGGTGCATTGCCAGCGAGTTTGATTTCTTGGCTGCTCCCACTATGTTCTTCTCCACAGAAGCAAATCCTGTTCAGCAGTCCTTTGCCAAAAGGGTATCCGGCCGCCTGGAACTCTCATTGACTACAGTCTTCTGCCTCGTCCCTTTGGAGAGTTGAGACTTCCAAAAAAGGGAATAGGTCCAAACATAGAACTCGTCATGAAGGAAGTGACCCGTTTAGGGTCACTCGGTCACTCTAGACCTCCGCTAGCCTTCCATGCAATGAAGAGTCGATGACGCAGTAGAGAATGCAAACAAGCTAGTTTATTCGGAAAATACACTGCAGTGGAGTCCAGTCTAATCAGCCTCTACTAATGGCTGACGAGGGACTGACTTGAACAAGCATAAAGTTACATTATGTAGGTTGCAGAGCCCAGTAAGACCCGCCTTTTATGGAAAAGTAGTGGTAGCTGTCGTAATACAATGGGGGTACAGAGTATGCGTCCCAGTTCCACAGCCTGGCACACGCTATCTACTGCCCAAGGTCGTCTAGCTTATCCTTCCCACCAGGCAGGTGGGAGAAGGCCTTGATGTAGCAGTAGAAGAATGTACTAACGAGCAAAATCTTAGCATTGAAGAAACAACAAATCAGAAAGAACAAACATAACAGTTTCGTTCTGTTTATAAAATGGCGTCTAACAAGACAAAATGGCAGTGCACATGTCAATCAGACGAATATAATGCCGGCATCCACTGACTACATATTTCACACAATATATACGTAATAATGCATTAGTTATATCAATGCTAACATTACTTTGAGTATAATACGAATAATATAGTTTTTTTCAGTTCTATTCTAACAGACCCTCCTTTTAGCATTGATTGCTAATGACAATCGTCTTTATTCGTGCCATCAGGCAAGGGTCTTTAGAATTCTAAACAAAGAGTAGATATATATTTATGTGCTTGTATATATACTAACAAACAAAAGATAGAACCAAAACTTATATTTAGTCAACAAAAGAAACTTTGGGGACAGACTCAACAATAGAAGGTGAAGAACCAAAAATCTCGTCATCCATGTTCATTAGATGATCGAACTCCTGTTGGAGCATGATCTTTGTATTGGTGTCATGGATTGAGAATTTCTTAGGAGTTAAATAGGCGGTACAATAGGATCAACATAAGGGAAGGCCTGAATCAAAACACAACAGCAGATCAGGATAGCTATAAAATATATTATTTTCTCTAAAATCCAACCCCAACCTCCAAACAGGGACCAGCTCCAATTACCACTCTGCATGCCTTGAACATTTTCTATAATGTCTAAAATATGTTTGGTAATATTTTTCTCCATATTAGTGATACCTACTACACACTGATCTCCTATTACTGAGCATGCACCACCGTTTTTAGCAAAAATAAAATCAACTGCATATCTAGTCTGTTCAGAAAATATTCTCATGCTCTCTAATTGAATGGTGATGTCACGCAATGCTGCCACTGTAGTATTGGACAATATCTGTAATTTACAGCCGAAATATTCCCTGGCCTTTTCAGTCCTACTCATAGCCATGCCCCCTAAAGTGAAAATAGCAGACAGAATATAACCAAAAGTGATGCCATTATTGTAATTATTTATTTCTATTTCTGTTGCTCCTTCGCTAAATTCTTTCGTAAGTGTTCTTTTTACCCATTTTATCTGTCTATGAGTATATTTGCAAGTGACTCCCAGAGGTAGCCCCATACCAAGGGCTACATCATTGGTACCATTATGAACATTTGAATATGTTCCGTTTGTGAGGAAAAAGAATCCTGGGTGAGCATATATTGGTGTGTCATAATCCACAGCTGCATAACGAGAATTACCGACAACAGTTGTAGAACCCCTCACACTCTTTAAAGAAAAAGTCTGTTTAGACATAATTACTCCGGAGCAATTGATGTACAAAATAGAGTCAGTACTATTTAGAATGGGGCAACAAGCAGGATAATAACCAGCTTTTCGGGGAACTATCACTTGTTTGTAATGCCAGCCCACTAATGTGATGTTTTGCTCTTCAAAACAAAAATTATCACAATAGGTATTATTGTCACAACCGGGGTACCCTGTTCCTGTGGGCTGACGATGATACAAACATGGTCCTGGGTAGCAAAAGCCGAATTCCCCTTGTACCTCAATGAAATTTGTCGGCTTGGAATATGTATAATTTATTAAAGACAGAGGATAAGCAGTCCATAGGCTAGTAACAGAGTCTGTAGGATAACAAGCAATTCCATTACCGAAAAATCTCTTATGCGTGTCTAGAAAAACATTATTGGACAGCATTCGTTTTCGTCTTGGTGTGGAAGAAACATTATTACTAGAAACAGATGAATCACTTGCATGTTCTAACACCCAGAGAATCCCACCAAATATGATCATCAACAAAATAGCAAGCAAAAGAAAATGTATCCTCCGCTGCCTTATCCAGAATAGTCGAGGGAAAACAACAAATTCTAATGGCTGTTCTTCATCCCTCATCGGCCTACCAAAAGGATACATGACAACTTTATTCACTACAAATGAGAAGTTTCAGAAAAAGACTACTGAATGGAACCCACGGTGGAAAGGACACAAAAAAAAATAAGATCAAAAACAAGGAAAAGAAATGTATCAGGGTCCGTTACAAGCCTCCCTGGCAGGCTTCTATTGTTCAATCCTCATTGGTGCTATGACGCACGAGTCGGTGGAGTCACACTGCTGCAACTTATCTGCAAATGTTCACGAACCTCAGGATAGGGTACTCTTCCCCCCCCAGGGAAAACACCCTCAACTTATCCTGTCCAATGTCACTGACAGTGCACCAATGATTCCGATCCTAACTGAAAGAAGCACACAATCAAAGGAACATGTTGCTAATCTTTATCCACGAAGTCCATCCCTACTACACTTCACTAATCCTTTGGTGTACTATCCTTCCGTCGAGGGCGCAAATGGTACCTTTTTACTACAGGAACTGTTTCATCTTGCAACAGGATTTGAAATTCAGGTGTCGGAGAGCAAGGCTTAGGTTCCTGTCAATCAGGTGAGGAGGAACTCTGTGCAGCATTAATTTCTGGGGGAACTGCCTCATTCAAAATGGCCTCACTCTCGTCTTCAGTGTTCGCCCAAGTCAGCTGAGCGTCAGAAAAAGGCACAAAACGGGGGACATGCTCTGTTTCATGGTCCCCTATTCCTTCTTGTACCCAACGATCATAAGGGATGGGGAGCGGAACCCGTAGGCAGTGTGTAGTGTGGATCCAGTGTTTCCGACCTTCCACTCTCAGCGCCCTCCTTGTCGTAAGGAGGACCAAGAAGGGTCCCTTCCACCGGTGTTCCAAACAGGTCTTTCGCTGAAAGTTCTTGATCAAAACGTACTCCCTGGGCTGTATAAGGTGCCCAGGTCCTTCTGGTGCTGGAGGCAGTGTCTCGTGTATCTGTTGATGAATAGAACGTAGACTTTTAGTAAGGTCATACAGATAATCAATTAACAAACGTTGCTCTATCTCGGAGTATTTCTTGGGTCTAGGGACCTCCACACATTCGCAGGACGTCCAAAAACCACCTCATATGGGGATAGCCCTGTCCTAGTGTGTGCAGTCATTCTAGTAGACAATAGAGCAAGGGGTAATGCATCTGGCCACTGTAACCCGGTACTTTCTGTTATCTTAGCCAATTTTAACTTAAGGGTGCCATTGTATTTTTCAACCAGGCCCGCTGATTGAGGATGATTCGCTGCATGAAACTTCTGTTTAATGTGCAGACCTTCACACACCAATTGAATCAATCTGGCATTGAAGTGACTGCCGTTATCTCTCCAGATCAAGCGGGGCAAGCTGTAGCATGGGAAGAACTCTTTTAGAAGAGCCTTCGCCGTGGCCATGGCTGTATTTTCCTTTGTTGGGTAAGCCTCAACCCATTTGCTAAATGTGCAAACCACTACCAATACATATTTCAAATTGTAACCCGTTGCATCTCTATATAATCCATATGAAGCACCTCAAAGGGAAAAGAAGATGGTGCAAAATTTCCAGAAGGTGTAGGGGTACCTCTTCCAGGATTGTGTCGTATACATATAATGCAGTGCCTTACAAGGTGGGCAGCAACTTTCGAAATATTATCATTCTGCCATACTGGATCTAATACTTTACAAATTCCCCTTGTGCTAATATGAGCTGGGCCATGTGCCATGCTAACTACAGGGAAAACATATGCATTAGGTAACATCCATCTTTGCTTCACCCCTTTTTCAGTCCAGCACCCTTCATCATCTAACCGCCCTGTACTTTCCTGCCATACAGCCAACTCTTCAAGTGTCGCTTCAGACTGTATTTCCCTGACACTGTGCAGTGTATTTTCGAACATGGTAACATCCGGTACCCATCTAGCAGGGCCTGCCACAAACATTTTTGTCATCTTTGATCTAGCTGTCTCTTTTGCTGTTTGAGCTGCAAAGGCATTTCCTCTCCCTACATTGTCAGTGATTGCTTTATGGGCACTACATTTCACTATTGCCAATCGTTTAAGAAGGGTCAAGGCTGTCAAAAGTCTTTCTATCAATGGACCATGCTATATCTTGGTCCCATGAGAAGTCAAAAATCCTCTCTCTGCCCACAGGCGTCCAAAGTTATGGGCCACCCCGAAGGCGTACTGACTGTCAGTATAAATATTGACAGCCAGTCCTTCACTTAATTCGCATGCGCGCAAAAGAGCTATCAGCTCCGCAGCCTGAGCAGATTGGTAGAGAACGCGCACTGTCTCAACTATAGTGCGTAGTGTAGTAATAGCATACGCTGCTGTAGTGGTGACATCTGACAATTTAAAACAAGAGCCATCGACATATAGTTCCCCTTGCGGGTCAGATAAAGGAACATCAGTCAAGTCTACCCATCCCTACGTCTCTTCTTCAGTACGAAGCAAAAAATCATGGACATATTGGTCCTTTTCGTCTGAAGGGAGGGGTAGTAACGTGGCTGGATTCAGACTGGCACATCGTTTGATGACAATATGTGGTGCAAATAACGTTAACTCATATCCAGTAAGGCGAGCACTGGTAAGGTGCTGCGTCTTTGTCTTGTTCAAAAGTATATCCACAGCATGGGGTACCATTACAGTGAGATCATGATTGAGGACGAGCCCTGCCGACTGTCGTATAGAGACCGCAGCATCCGCCGTGGCTCTTAAACAACTCGGGAGAGCTCTGGCGACAGGATCAAGCGTAGCAGAAAAATAAGCACACGGCCTCTGCTTGCCACCAAAGGCTTGTGTTAACACCGAAAGTGCACACCCAGCCATCTTGTGTACGTACAGCACGAAAGGCTTCTGATAGTCAGGCGTACCATGCACAGGTGCAGAGCAAAGCGCAATCTGTAATTGTTCAAAAGCATGCTGGAGTTCATGCGTCCAAGGTAAAGGTTCATGCACATCTTTAGTAATCAAATGAAGTAAAGGCTGTATTAGTAAAGAATAAGCAGGAATCCAGTGATGACAATACGAGGTGATGCCAATGAAAGCACGCACATATCTCTGTGTCACAGGGACAGGCATCTTAACTATGGCATCAACTCGTTCGGGTGTTAACCTCCTACCCTCCTTCGACAGCAGGTAACCTAAGTAGGTGACCTGCTGTTGACAATATTTGAATTTGGAAAGGGACACTTTGTGACCCGCACCCGCCAAATATTTCAACAAGATAACGGTAGCCTCCCTACAACCCTGTTCAGTAGCGGAGGCGATCAGGAGGTCATCCACATATTGCAATAATACATTACCTGCGGAAAGAGAGAGAGAATCCAATTGACTTTTTAAAGCCTGACTATAAATACTAGGACTTTCAGTATACCCTTGAGGAGGCCTGCAGAATTGGAAACTCCTTCCAGCTAGGGCAAAACCGAAAAGGTGCCTGCTGTCGGAGTGAATAGGAATGCTAAAGAAAGCATTCTTTAAATCTATTACAGAAAAGAACTGAGCTGTGGAAGGAACCATCGTTAAAAGACCAGTGATGTCTGGCACCACCGGGAACTGTGGAACAACTACTTTGTTGACCTCCCGGAGGTCAATTACAAAATGATAGACATGAGGGTGGGTATCAGGAGAATCTAACGGTGCCTTCTTAAGAATAGGGAGTATAGGGCTATTGCATACATTTCCTGCTGTCTCCTCAACCACCCCGACTTAATCAGGTCCTGTATAATCTGCATCAGTGCCTATTCTCCTGCCTGTGATATCTTATACTGAGGAATACGAGGGAGCACAGCATTCTCCTTAACCTTTATAGAAACTGGTGGTATGGGTAGCAGCCCTACATCTGTATCCCCTTTTGCCCACAATGAGGATGGTACGTCTTTAAATTCAACTGGAAGGGGTGCATCTTTTGACAAACACATTAGGTCCAATAGTCATATACACACCATCTGGGGAACAGGAAATGGTAGCATGTAACTTTTACAACAAATCCAATCCCATCAGATTCTCGCCACAATTAGACGTCAACAAAAATGGAGAGTCCACAGTAAAAGGACCCAATGTTAAAGCAAGGGGTGTGGAAATGGGGCTCACAACTGGCACGCCTGAAAAGCCTACCAAAACATTATTACGGCCAGACAGAGTTGCCCCAGGGACCAGTTTATGTGAAACAGAGCTATTCATCACACCTGTGTCCACCAAAAATTTCTGTACGGAACCATGCAAATCTGCTGTGACATAAGGACCACACTGATCTACAGGAATTTGGACTGGACCCTTACCCTGCCCTTGGCTGTCCTAGCCATACAATACTCCGCAGCATTGTCCGTAACATAATCATCATGATAGTATTGTCGTCCCCGGGGATCATCAAAATAATTCGAATCAGAACGATCCCCTGAAGGCACACCCACTTGCCCTTCTTCCCTATTAGCCTCATAACTGCCTCTTCCTTGCGAACCTCGCCATCCAGGAACCGCAATCTTTTGTAAAAATCTGGGCACTCACTCCGCCAGTGTCCCTCCTTTTTACAGTAGGTACACTGGTTTAACCCCAAAGGTGCACCACCTCTACCAACACCTCGGCCCCTTTGAGTCGGACTGCCACCACGTCCCCTTCCAGACCCTCTAGCAACTTGCTGCAACAATACTTTTGTTTTCAAATCCTTACTCTTCTTCTCTACCTTGTCTTTTTCTTCATTTTCACGATGCTCGTAATACTGAGCCATACTCAATATCACTGAAGGGGAGGAGGTAGTGCAAGTACTCTCTGAGGCCTGTAGCCCAGCCGCAATTTCCGGAAGCAAATTTGTAACAAACCTATTAACAAACAAACGAACGCCCCCTTCCACTGACAAGTCCTGCCCACTGAAATCCAAGAAAACCCCTTCAAACCTTGTAAAAAAATCTGACACACTATCCTCTTTCTTCTGTCTACATGCTGTTAGCTTTTCCCCGTCAACCCGTCGAGGTGGGATAAGGGAATGCATATACGTAATAATACGACTCGGCAAAGCCAGAATCTCAGCCCTAGGTTTTTCACCGGGCTTTCTCTCTGCATCCCACGCTTTAATCTCGTCCCACGTATCGCCTAGCTCCACCCTATGGTCTTGAGTATGTACCTGTCTCCATATATCCACCGGTACTAGTAACCTGAAGAAAATTTCTATGTCTGCAAGAGTCATAACTGACGAGGAGGCTGCCTCTGTCAACTCCTTATAGTACGCTGTGGGATTCTTTTGTGGGTCTGGTAATTGACCCTTAAGGGCCAATTCCTCACTCCCATGGAGTATAAACTCATTGTTCCTGAAAACAAGCCTCCACCCGTTGTTGGACCACCTCATTTCTTTGGTTCCTCTGCTCTGGGATCTCAGGATGAAAAATAGGATGCACCTCCCTCATCGGAAACGGGGGTTTCCCAACCGGAGTATTACTTTGTAGTTTCTCCCGATAGCCTATCAGCGTCCCCACATTACCAAAAACCTCCCCAGGGGCCATTCCAGCTGAATATACTCGATCCCGAATATCATAAATTATTTGAGGGGCTATGCCCCCAATACACTGTTCCCATAAATTGATCAAAGTAGCTGACATATGTTGGAGGGCATGCTGCTGTACAAACGGATCAAAATCTTTCATTACACTACATATATCCTCCGCACTATAGATCGGACTCTGAGCCCATTGCACTGCTTGATTCACCACCATCCTCTTCTCTTCCTCACCTACATTCGATCGAGTTAACACCTGTTCCATTCGCTCTTGTACTGTCGCCCAATTCCCTCTATCCGGCCCTCTTACTGGTGTCGGAACACTACTTAACACAGTAGGTAACAACCCTGGGGTAGACATAAATGACACGGGTAAAGGAGACAATGTCATCAGTGGCTGTGTAGTGGGGGCAAGGGAAGGAGGGGAAACAAAAGCAGACATAACAGACGTCACAGGGGTGCCCGCAGTCACGACACTCGTAATCGGTAAGGCAGAAAGGGGGGCAGACAAAACAGGGGCCGAAGCCGTCAAACTCACAGGAACACTTAAAGAAGGTGAAGGAACATGTGAAGGAATATCGGGATATATTCTGTGTGGGGCATACGGAGGGGGAGGACGGGTCTCCAACAGTTCCTCCACAAAAGTATCCCCCTCCTCTCTAACCACATATGACTTATCACACTGTAACCGAAATTTCCTATCTGCACACTCAATACCTTTCTCTGTCTGTTCTCTATCATACGCTACAGCTTTCTGCACCACTGTCTGCATTGCTTTCTTCCTAGACACCTTCTCGGCCCTTATACGTTGCTGTTTGGCTTCTTTCTGCCATACCTGCAAGGTATCGAACATTGACTGCCTACTTCTTCTAGTGAACAATTTATCTTGTAAATAATTCAATTTCTGTTCATCAAAAGTACCATCAAGTGGCCACTGAAGCTCAGCATTGTCTCTCGTATATTTGTGCCACAATGTACGAAACATAATAGAGCCAATGCCATGCTTCATATACATCACAAAACCCGGAGTGCCTTCCGGAGGCACCGGCTGCCGTTCCTCCAGTCTGTTTTCCGCAGAGCATCTTCGACACCCAAAACACCACAGTTTACTCCAAGACATCTTAGCATCAGACACTTCCACTCATCACACAGACATGCACTCCCTCACAATACAAAGAGCTCCCAAGAAGCAGTCAAAAACTGCACCAAAACAAGACAGTCCTCAGACTGCACCAAAACAAAATAGGCTCTAGCCCCAGGCCTTTTCAAGAATATCGAATTACCAGGTGACCTGGCGGAATGTTTTCAAACGCCCCGTATCACAAGGGTCCGCAGACCTACCAAATTAATCAAGACGGCGCTGCACTTACCAAAACTCACCTGGTGCACACAGGTCAAACAAGATTATTCTCCACTGCCGACTCTTCAGACCTAAACAGTCAGATCCAAGGGTTTTGCCTCTTCAGGACCCCAGCTGAGATGACCACTAGACGAGGAGCTGCCCGATCAGACAGGTGGGGCAGCTGCGAGAACTAACGCTCGATCGTGTGGGGTACCCCGATCCGCCCATCCGACCAGACGCAACCCCAACTTCTGCAACCCGTCTACGGGCGAGATGGGTCACCTGGTGGAGTACCATCGGGCACCAACTGAAGGGAGTGACCCATTTAGGGTCACTCTAGACCTCCGCTAGCCTTCCATGCAATGAAGAGTCGATGACGCAGTAGAGAATGCAAACAAGCTAGTTTATTCGGAAAATACACTGCAGTGGAGTCCAGTCTAATCAGCCTCTACTAATGGCTGACGAGGGACTGACTTGAACAAGCATAAAGTTACATTATGTAAGTTGCAGAGCCCCTAAGACCCGCCTATTATGGAAAAGTAGTGGTAGCTGTCGTAATACAATGGGGGTACAGAGTATGCGTCTCAGTTCCACAGCCTGGCACACGCTATCTACTGCACAAGGTCGTCTAGCTTCTCCTCCGCACCAGACAGGTGGGAGAAGGCCTTGATGTAGAAGTAGAAGAATGTACTAACAAGCAAAATCTTAGCATTGAAGAAACAAAACTTACCAAAGACTATTTCTCAGAAAGAACAGACACAACAGTTTCGTTCTGTTTATAAAATGGCGTCTAATAAGACAAAATGGCAGTGCACATGTCAATCAGACGAATATAATGCCGGAATCCACTGACTACATATTTCACACAATATACATAATAATACATTAGTTATATCAATGCTAACATTACTTTGAGTATAATATGAATAATATAGTCATTTTCAGTTCTATTCTAACAGTCACAGCGACTTTGTTCAGCAGCTCCCCGACAATGATGCTCCCTGCTCCGACGGCCTGCAGCCTTGTCAGAGGAACTTTACCTTCTAGGAAATTTTTCTTCAAAATTGCTCCTAAGTCCGAAGTTAAGCGCTGACCTGGCCCAGTACCCTTCTTGTATCCGACCCGTGCTCCATCACGGTTGACCATATTTTTCAACTTTGCCCCAGTCTCGCATTGCTAGATGCCAACGGTTGGCACTTTGATCTTCTAGGGGCTAGTTATTATCTTAAACTTAAAAAATTCATAACTTCGGTTCTACCAATTAGATTTTTGTTGTTTTTGTGTCAAATAATTTATTAAAATTTACTCTAGTTTTCTAAAACTGTGTGGGATTTTTGTGTGTTGTGTTTTCACTTTATTACTGATTGAGTGCTGCATAGATACTTTACACATTGTCCATAAGTTAAGTCTGACTGCTTTTTGTGGCAGGCTACCCAGGGTTAAGCACAGGTTAATTTATTGACTTTCACTTGGTTCACCCTGCCAGGGATTGTGGCAGTTGTTTGTACAGGGGTCACCTCCTCCCATTCAACCAACAACCCAATTTCTCACATTGGTGGCAGTGGTGGGATCAGGACTTGTGTTTGTGCAGTACCATACAGGGATTTCTGCAACACAAAAATCCCAGATAAATAATTTCTCTTCAGAGTTGACCTCATTTTAAATTGTTCCTAATTTTCTATTGGCTGTTTGCTCCCTTTTCTAAATCTAAGTGCCATACCTTCTTTCTTTACTATGGGAATGGATCTGTTCAACTTTGACACCGTCTGCAGGGTTGAGATGCTGTAGCTTTGCAAAGAGAAGGGGCTGAAGGCAGTCAAGAAGGCTGCCAAACTGGATCTTCAGGTAGCACTTAGAGCCTTTTAGGAAGTGCAGAGGTGGCAGTCCACCTTAAATGATGACGATGAGGATGAGGATGATGCGGAGGCAGGAGCACACTTGGGGGATGATGAGGAGATTGAAGAGCCATACCTGGGTCCTGAGCTGCAAGGAGAGCCTAACTCAATCCCAGCCGATGCCCATGATGGGGCAGAGAGCAGTGTGTCTGCCAGTGGTCTGATCACAGAGAAGCAGGAAGGCAGAAAGGTGGAGAGGAAGCTCAGACTTTAGCAGACCAAGATGAAGCTGGAGGCAGAGGAAAGGAGGGCTGAGGCAGAAAGAGCCTTGTCTGAGAAGAAACTTTTGCTGGCACATGAGATGGGACTGAAGGAGCTAGAGCTGACAGCCAGACAGATCCTAAAGTACAGCAAAAATGGTGGCTGAGTTCCTGCAGTATCCACTGCAGAGGTGAGGGTCCCCATAGTGAAAGAACTGTTGCCCAATTATGTGGTAGTAGAATATATTGACAAGTGGTTTTCTGCATATGAGGTAGCTCTCAGGATATACAAGGTTCCAGAAGAGTACTGGGTGGGTAGCGTATGGAAATACATGGCAACAGTTGAGAGGGACACACTTCTCACACTTGAGGTAAAGGACCAGACAAAGCATGCCCCCATGAAAGCCATACTTGTTGCCAAATCTGGACTGACGCCTGAGAAATACAGTCAAAGGTCCAGGGACAGCCACAGCTCCCAAAACAGTCTTGGGCGGATTTCTAAGACTACACCAGCAAGGCACTGATGGGCTGGGTGAAAGGCAACAAAGTTGATGATTTTGTGCTGTACAACTAATTTTTGAGGGAGCACATGCTCAATACTTGCTTTACAGAGCTGCAACAACACCTAGTAGATAGCAAGCTTACTGATCCCAAGAAGCTTGCTGAGGAGGCGAACCTCAGGGTCAGCACCAGAGTATCCAAGAAGGCATCTGGGGAGAATTTCCTAAAGGGTGGTCAGGGTTCCCACCAGAAGAAAGAGAGGGAGACAAGCACAGGGAAAGAATCACATAACAAATCTGACCACCAGAAAAATGATTTTGCTGATAAGAACACTGGTAAATGTGTCCCCAAGTATTATGAGTGTCACCAGTATGGGCACACAAAGGGTGATGCCAAGTGTCCCAGTAGGGTGTAGCCCCCCAGTGGTGGACAGACCCCGAGGTTGGCCAGTGTAGTGCTTAGTTAGGAGATGGCCCCAGTTGGTGTGGGGGAGATAGCTGAGGTTACCCTAGTGTCTCTGGGTGACAAGGATATGGTGCCCAAAGCCCACATGCCTTCAATCACTTCCAAGTATTGGCAGTGGGTCATCATCAATGGGCAAAGGGGGAGGCTCTGATGGATACAGGAGCCAGGTGATACCCAGTACATTCTACCAGGTTATAGTGGCAGATAACCAGGAGACCCATTACCCTGTGTCTCTGATTCCTGTTGAATTTGTGAGGGGGTCAGGTCTTCTGAAAATTGCTGTGAGCCCTGCCATGCCTGTAGCCTTTATGTTAGGGAATGATCTGGAGCACAATGCCTGGAAGGAAGTGGAGCACAGGTCACAACTGGAAATTTTGGGGTTGCATGAGTGGGTCTGTGAGACCAACAGGTCCATGGCTGCCCAGGCGGAGAGTCAAGGAGGTCTAGAGCCTAGATAAATGTCCCAGACAGCTGACAAAAAGGAAGGGCAAGGGGCATGGGAAACCAGACCCTGAATATCCCACAGAACATGTGGATAGGGCACCAGAGGAGACTGCCCGAGAGCCTACTGCCTGGTCCCGTTGGAGATTTGAGAGGGCATTGGTCCCCTTGATGACATGCCTGAACTTGCTGGATGGCAAGTAGAAAGGGGACCCACCTGGGAGGAGTTCTGTAAGGCACAAAAGGAGTGCCCAACCCTGGAGACCATGAGGTGTCAGGCTGAATCCCAGGCAGCTAGTGATAACTTTGGCAAGCATCTTATCTACTGGGAGAATGACCTCCTGTATAGTGAGCCTAAGGTTCATGTGCTTGGGGCAACACGTCTGTTGGTAGCTCCCCAATGCTACAAGGCCTTCCTAGTGGGGTTGGCTCATCCAATTCCCCTGGCAGGTCATCTGGGGAAGGAAAAAACATTTGCCGGGGGCAGAGTCTGACCACCAATAGATATGGGCACCATGCTGTGAAGCTCCTCCGACTAGCGGGGAGTTCTATCATCTAACTATCTCTTTTTTGTGTGCCCTAACCCTGCCATCGACCACTGCCACCAGCAGGAAGGCAGAGGTGCGGTAGGAAGTGCCAGTCCAGAGAGCTGGATGCCCATCGAGCACTGATACAGCCTACGCAGCTGGATGTGACTGGCCATTTGAGCGAGGTAGAGGCGGCATGGCGAACTCACCTACCGCACATGCAATTATGGACCAGCAGGAACCACCAGTCGCATGGGCCAGGTGCAGACTAAGCGCCTAAAGTACCAGCATAGTAGCCACGGTCTGCCCCTTGATGAACCTTGGTGCTTAGAGGGACAGAGCAGCCGTCACCTCTCTCATGCTCACCTGTACCTTTGTCACTCCCTCTGTGCCACACACCTTCCACTTTGCACCAAGGGAGTCTCCCTGGAAGTCATCTGAGTACACAGCCTCCCTGCTCCATCCTGCTGGGATATCGGCAAACACAGAACAGCTCACTTTCACTCCTTCTCGGCCGCATGCCTGCCCCTCTGTTTAGGGAGGACGGAGGCTCTGTGGGACTGCATAACCCAGACTGGTGAGCAGACCCATGCCTGCAGTGATTAGGCTCTACTCAGGGGTCCCACCTGGATAAGATACCTCCCCCAGCCCTGCAGAGATGGAGTTGTGTTGCTGCCCATGCCTCCACAATTCTACTGCCTCGAGGGACGTGAGGTGGGTACACCCAATTTACAGGGTCTCCTTCATACCCCGCCACCTGTGTGCCTCAACTTCTCCTTTACCCTGCCCCTGCCCCTGCAGGGGTTGGTTTGCATACTTGCCTCATTTAATCTATTTTTCATCTATTCCCTGCCCACTTGGAGACTGTGATGGGGGCCTGGGGAGCTCTTACTATATGAACAGTCTGCCACGCCATCCTCTGAGTCATACCAACATCCATCTTGGCAGAGGCTCACTCTCCTCTCACTCATGGCCTCCTCGCCCTGACTTGAACGACATCCCGGATCATAACCTCTGCTGACTTCTCCAGAGGTAATTTGCCATGGCCCATTGTGTCAGTACTACCATCTCACCTGCCAGTCACCATGGCCAGCAGTAAGGCCACTCACTAATTTGTTTTCAAAGAGATGGTGGGAGGCTTCAAACAGTCTTCAGGGATCATATCACCTCTGCTGGCCTAATGGAATTTATCTTGAAGGAAATCTCAGCAGACGTGCACAGCTGGGATCTATAGATGTAAAGATTGTGGATCTCACCTCATAATTGAAGACTGTACAGGTGGGCATGGGCTCCTTTCAGTTCTAAAGTGGACAACCTGAATAAACCGGTGACCCTACTCGAGGAGAGCTTGGACAGCATTACCTGGATGACCTGGATGATCAGCATATGGACTTACAGGTACATGCATCAACCATTTTTGCGAGCGCAAGCGGTGCGATTCGCAAAAATCGGCCGTTTGCGCCCGCAAAAAGGGCATTTGCGATGCATCAAGGTTTAAGGCACTCGCAATCCCAGAATTCGCAATTAATTGCGATTTCTCAAATTGCAATTGCATTTAAGGAATCGCATTTTGCGATTCCTTAATGCAATGCAAGAACCACTTCAAAATAGCGATTTCGCTACTAGGGGGAGCAAATTACCATGAAGTTGAACTTGATGGTAATTTGCAAAAACTTTGAAAAATGCACTAAAGTGCATTTTTCAAAGTTGTAGGTTACACACACACATGCCCTTAGGGCATGTGTGTGTGCAACATGTGTGCACAGAGCAATTTCAGGGGTGCAACAGAGTGTCCTTTGGACACCCTTGCACCCTTGAAATTGCATGCGCAATTTGCGAGTACCTATTGGTACTCGCAAATTGCGCATGCAACCTCCCATTCATTCCAATGGGCCTGTAGGCCGATAGGAATGAATGGGAAGACATTCCTTAATTGCGACTCGCAATTTGCGAGTCGCAATTAAGGAATGTTTAGGAATCGCTATTTTAATAGCGATTCCTACATGGATAGGCTTTTGAGAGTCCTTAATTGCGATTCCTTAATATTCGCAATTAAGGACTCGCAAAAGCTTTTCTTGATGCATGTGCCTGTTGATGCCTTCTCCACCGCTGCCTGGCCCGCCATCACACTGAGGTAGGCAGTCATCACACCGACCAGGGAGATCATCTGACAGACTCTTCAAAAATTCTCTGGGCACAGAGTGAGCCATACACTGTGTGGAAGACTTCATGAATGATGCTGCATGAGATAAATCGAGATCACCCCTGAAACCACCGCCACCACAGGACTCACTGCACATGGATGAGAATCTCCTTATGGATGCTGCACTCTGCTTCTTAGCTTTGAACAGTGCAAAAGCATAGTCATGAGACATCCACTGACTGTATTTGTACCTCATTCAGCGGAGATACTGTTGACATGTACACACACACAGTATCTAACAGTCATTTGACCAATTATGAACAGATTTTGATTGGTGCAGAAAATATGACGCTCGAAAGATGCACGATTTTAAACACAGGTAATTTGATGCCATTGCCTGGGAATGAGAACATGGCTGGTGTACTTGAACATGATTGCTTGGATGTGACTGAATTATGTACCAAACCGGACATTTTGGCAGAACCCTTGCCTGAATCTGACCATGTGTTGTTTGTTGATGGATCCTGTTTGAGAGACAATGAAGGAAATTTGAAAGCTGCTTACACTGTATGTACAGTTGGAGGTGTTGTGGAAGCATCGTGGTTCCAAGGAGTGTATTCTGCCCAGGTCATGGAACTTGTTGCCTTGACATGAGCTTGCAGCATTTCAGAGCAACTCAGAGTTACATATTTACACCGATAGTCATTATGGCTTTGGAGTTGTACATGACTTCGGGTAATTGTGGTCACAGCGTGAGTTCGTGACATCCTCGGGTTCGCCAGTACGAAATGGAGAGTATGTGAAAAACCTTTTGTGGTCCCTACAATTGCCTGCCCAAGTTGCAGCTGTGAAGTGTGTTACTCATAGGCAGGGCACTGATTATGTTACTGTTGGAAATCCACATGCCAATTAAATGGCCAAGTATTGTCAATTAAATGTGCATACTTTTAATGAAGAATTTTGAAAGAAACATCAGAAATCACAGATTGCAATTCATTGTTGTTAGATTTGGGGGTCTCTAGTTGGCAGAGGTAGGTACCTTTGACCAAATAGGGACCCTTGCGTCTAGTCAGGTTAAGGGGGTACACTCCTAAAATAACCCCTGCTCACCCCCTTGGTAGCTTGGCACGAGCAGACAGGCTTATCTCAGAGGCAGTGTGTAAAGCATTTGTGAACACATACAGTAATCAAGTGACAACACTATAGATGGACACCACACCAGATGTATATTAAAAATAAGTATCTTTTATATAGATTTAACACAAGACCACAAACGACAAAAATCCACAATACTGTACTTCAAAATGGTAGAATTAGCTCAGTTCTCTTAAGATGGTAAATGCGACACTTTGAGTTCAATGCACCTTAGGATGTGTAACGCTATACAACGAAAGTGTTGCAGGGAAGGTGATGCATCGGTTCCTTACACGCAAGAACGGTGATGCGTCGGGTCCCTACTGATGCGTAGGGGATGCGTCGGTTCTTCTCTGCGAGGGGAGGTGATGCGTCAGTTTCTTACTGCACTTTCGTGGCGATGCGACCAGCAACGCCGTGATGCAATGAAGATCCGGTGCAATGAACAAAGATGGCATCTTCTTCTGGTTGCGACACGATGCAGGCACGCCCGACAGCCGTGCGGCAACTCTACGATTCTTTTGAGCCGCGACAGGCCCTGCGACACGCTTCCCGGTGATGCGGTGGCGTCTGATGCGACGTCGGTCCTCTTCTCCGGCGATGCGAGGCGCTCCGGCACTGATGAGACAGCCGTGCGGCGACTCAACGATTCTTCTGAGCCGCGACAGGCCCTGCGACACGCTTCCCGGTGATGCGGCGGCGTCTGATGCGACGGCGATCCTCTTTTCTGGTGATGCGAGGCGCTTCGGCAACGATGCAACAGCGGCGGTGACACTCTTCTCCGTTGATGAGGCGGCGTCTGATGCGACGTCGATCCTCTTCTTCGGCGATGCGAGGCGCTTCGGCTGCGGCGGCGACGCTTCTCCTTTGTGAGTCGCGCTTCCAGCTGCTTGTGACACGCAGTCCCTCAGAAAGTCCAGCTCAGCAGCAGGCACTTTACAGAAAGACTCTTGGGGAGCTGGTTCGTGAAGTCTGTTGTCCCTGAGACTTCAGCAGGAGGCAAGCTCTTTTCTCAAGCCCTTGGAGATCTCTTACAAGTTGATGAAAGTACACACCAAGTTCCTTTCTCCTCTCTTTGGCAGTCAGGCAACCACTGCAGGCCAATACCCCAAACAGCACTGAGCTTAGGGATAGTCTCCTCCTCAGTTTCTCTGGTTCCTCTCCTCAGCAAAGGTTTCTTCTTGTTTCCCAAAGTGATCTAAAATTCTGGGGTTTGGGTCCCCTCTTTTATACACCAAAATCCTTTGTCTCTGAAGGCAGAGAGGCCTTTGCCTAGTCCAAACCAGTTCTGGTCAGTCCTGGAGCACTTTGTTGACAAGACTCCTTCTTTCCTTTCACAGAGTAGGCCAGGGACATCAGACACACCACAGGAGGTGGAGCCAGCATTGTGGAGGGAAGGCACAGCCCTATTCAGGTCCCAGGTGCAACTCCTCCCACCTATCTCCATGCAGATCTCTCTATTCAGCCCTGTGCTGACTCACCCCGTCTCCTGGAGTCCCCCAGCCCCTGTCACTCACAAACGCAGACAAGGAATACACAACCTAGCAGAGGCAGGCTTGGATAGTTAGGCAAGAAAATACCTACTTTCTAAAAGTGGTATTTTCAAACACAGAATGTTAAAACCAACTTCACTAAAAGATGTATTTTATCATTCTGAGTTCAGGCATACTAAATTCGTTTTTCTACCATGTTCCCTGGGTCAGTTAGGATTATAAGCTGTAATAATCAAACTGCCCATTCTGGCCTATGGAGAACAGGTAGCCTTTCAATAGTGAAAAACGAAAATGGCTGTAATTCACTATTAGGACATGCCACACACACCAGGGCATGTCCCACCTTATACTTACAATGCACCCTGCCCTTGGGCCTACCATAGGGGTGACTAATATGCAGAAAAGGGAAGGTTTAGGGACTGGCAAGTAGGTGCACTTGCCCAGTCAACATGGCAGTACCAGACTGCACACATGCTCTGCAATGGCAGACCTGAGACACACTTTTACAGGCTGCCTCTGTGGGTGGCACAACCAGTGCTGCAAGCCCACCAGCAGCATTTGGTTTACAAGCCCCGCGCACGCTCAGTGCACTGTACTAGGGTCTGACAAGTAAACCAAACCAACCAATCATGGAGTCACTAAGCCATACATCAATTTACCATAGGGAGCACTTGCACTGTGGCACTGAATAGCAGTGGCACAGTGCCCAAAGCATCTATAACCAGCAAAAACACATGAGGCAACAGCAAAAAATGGAAGGGAGACCCACGCCAACAGTGCCAGGTCTAACAATTGTTCTCAGCAGTAGATACCTGGGACGAGGTGAGAAGGCTACAACTACAAGAGGAAGTGACAGAAACTGAACAGCAAGGTTGGGTGCAAGCAGGATGTAACAAAAGAGAGGATGATGTGTGGGTTTATACTGTATTGCCTTAGAGTCTATTACCACATATTGTGAGGCATTACCATGGTCCTGCACATGTGGGAAGAGATGCAATGATGCACCTTTTCCAACAGGTGTGGTTTAATCCTCGATTCAGAGTGACTGCAGAGGCATTGTGTCACAGGTGTGTAGTGTCAGCAACGGAACCCTGGAAGAAAAACACAGGTTGTTATGAGTCACATTAGTACCGATCTTCAAGAAGGGTAACAGGGATAGCCCGCACTGTTACCGACCAATATCTTTGATAGATGTTTCAGCCAAGGTCCTGGGGCGGGTAATTTTGAACAGACTAATGGAGTGGGCCGAGTCTGCCAACATAATTACTGATGTTCAATACGGATTCCGCCCAGGGAAATCAACTGTGGACCAGTGTCTTAATCTCTATCTTATTTCCGCTAAATACACGCTGGTAAAAGGGGGGCCTTTTTATCTGGCTTTTATGGACCTATCAGCGGCCTTTGACCATGTGCACCGGAACAAGCTGTGGCTAGTAATGGCAAACCAGGGGGTGGACCCAGAACTAATAAACATACTTCAATTATTGCATAACCATACCACGGCTGCAGTAAGGTATACCCAGGAGGGAAAAGTCACAGATCATTTTAGATGTTCAAGCGGTGTCAGGCAGGGATGCATCCTGGCACCTTTTTTATTTACTTTATATATCAATGGCATGGATGCGGCACTGTGGGACATTAGGACAGACTTACCACGAATAGGGGATAGAACTGTTCCGGTTTTATTATACGCAGATGATGCGGTGCTTTTGGCCCGCACCCCTCATGCCCTACAACTTTTAATTAACGGTTTTGTAGAGTTCATGGAAAAACTCGAGATGTCCCCTAATCTCAACAAATCATATGTAATGGAGTTGGGGAAAAAGCCTGTTAAATCATACAAATATACCATAGGATCGCATGTTTTAGGTAAAGTCCCAGCTTTTGCTTATTTAGGCATATTATTTGATGGGAAGCTTAATTTTAAACACTTATTAGAAGAGAAATCTCTGTCTTTAATTAGATCCACAGGTTCAATTGCGAATTTTGCAAGCAGACTTGGGTTGTGGACTCCGATGTGATTCTAAAATTGTACAACTCAATCTGCTGTGCCAAGGTGCTGTATGGTAGTGAGGTCTGGGGTTTTGTGAAAACTAACAACCTACAAACAGAAGAAAACAAATATATGAGGCGTCTGTTAAGGGTCCCCCACAGCACCCCAGCATTTATTGCCCATGAAGAACTGGGAGCTAGTTATATTTCAGATTCAGTGGCAGTCAGACCCATAATTCACTTCGTTGAAGGTCTCGTTAAACGAAGAGATAGGCCTGACAAGGCTTGTTGTTCAGGATTGCTTGTCTTTGGCCAACGTAATGAAGATCCCATGGTTAAAATATGTGCGGGATTGCCTACAAAAAATGGGACGGCAGGCACTGTTCGATGAGCCAGATAATATAAGACAGAGGGACAAGGCAGCTGTTAAAAAGTTGTTTTTTCAGTTTAGTATGGCGCAACGTGAGGGCAATGAATTGGTGAAACCGACAGTGAGAGAATATGTTTTTAATTAAAACCTCCTCGAGGATAGAACCATATTTAACTATTATGACAAGTGCCCATGATAGATTTTTAATTACACGTTTTAGAATTAATTTTATTCACCATATTTTGGCGGTCCCCGCAGGTTTTAGCGTAAAGCTAGGAGAAAGAGGGCCCTGCGGCTGCGACAATGCGTCTCCGCAGGATACCCTCCACTTCCTTTTTAATTGTTCTTTTTATGTCCTTCCTAGAAAATGGTTTTTGAAGTCTTTATTACAGACTACCGGGATTAGACAGGCACGCGTGGCACTGCTCTTTTTAAAACTTTCTGCTGATGTTTTAACCTTGTCTTGTGTGGTAATTTTTTTAAAAACGGCCCTAAAATCAAGATCCACGAGAGTGGCTAATGATATTTAGAAATGATCTGTTAGTATTTTTAGATTTTATATGAAATAATTGATGGTGTTGGAGCAATTCTTTCCTTTTTGTATTATGAAATATTGGGGTGGGATAATCTCGGGATGTATTTTAATGTAAATGCTTATATGATTTGTGTCTCAAATCGAATAAAGTAAACATTGAATTGAATTGAATTGAATTGAGTCACATTGGTAAATCTACAGGTTCCTTCAACGGAATACAAATGAACTTTATTGAAATGCCCCTTTGCAACAGTTTGAGGTAGGTTTTGGTCATGGTACGCATTTTTTCAAAATGGGTTGAAGCTTATCCAACACGCAGAAATGACAGTTTGCGTCAAAATCATTAAGGGAGTTGAGTCCACGTTTTGGATTTCCAACCTCTTTTGAGTCAGATGAAGGAACTCATTTAATGGTGAAGTCCTGAAGATGCTTTGTGCAGCACTACAGGCTGAGCAGAAGCTCCCTTGCAGTTATCATACAGAAGGCTTGGTGGAGCAGGTTAATGGCACATTGAAATCCAGATTGGTGAAAGTATGGAATTCAACGTCTTTAAAGTGGCCTGATGCATTGCCTCTTGTGTTGATGAGTTTGAGAAGTACACCAAACAGGAGGACAGGATTGTCTGGGCACAAAGTAATTATGGGCTGAGTGATGAGACTGCCAGCTGTCCTTGCTAATGCATTAGTAAACATAACTGACGATCTTATTTTGGACTAATGCAAGGGACTGGCTGATGTGGTACATTCTGTGTCACACTAGGTTGGCAAAGCTGCTTTTGCCATTCAACAGGAGCAGTGCCATGACCTCAGTCCTGGTGACTGGGTAATGGTGAAGAAGCACGTTCGCAAAACGTGTCTGAAACTGCACAGGAGAGGGCCTTCCCAGGAGATCCTAGTCACCAACACCGCTGTGAAGTACGGAAGTCTCTCCCGATCTGGGTACATGCAAGCCACACTTGCAGAGTCCCATGTCCCCTTGATGATACAACAGCACCTGTTCCTGAAGTACCGGTGGTCACAGTGAGACAGGGGGCAGAGGGATCAGGTTAGTCAAGCTGTTGGGAACCAGCCTGCTGCTGGGACAGCACTCGTTTGGCCTGAGGGGGCCCAAGAGAGTCAACTATAGGTACCTAAGGGTCTAAGCAAACTAAGTTGACTGGGAGAGATACAGATCCTAGTGAAGGGCTTGGTGCAGCAGGAAAGCGAGTAGTATTCAGAGACTGTTGGCCAGAAGAGGTAAGATTCTGATAAGTTGCCTGACAACAGGACGAGTACCACCAACTGTTTCTGAAAGTTTTGAGCAGTTTGAACAAAGTGATTCCAAAGATAAGCAAACAGCTGTGAGGAGATCGAAAAAAGAGCAGGAGTACCCAGTCAAAAGTACTCATCTCCAGAATGGACTTATCTGGCAGCAAATGAATGGGAACAGGAGTTTATGACACGTTGTATTAACAATACAAATCCACCTGAACCTCCTTGAAACAAACTTTGTTGTAGATCTGAATTTCAAACTTGGTGCACCAGTCAAAGGACTAACACAATTTTTCTTGACTATACTCATCAATGAACAAGATATGAGAATGTTTCCATTTTGAGAGAAATTGTTGAACTGTGCCTTAACATTTTTATGCCAAACTTTTGCCAAATTGCTCAAACTACTGCTGCTATTTAAACCTTTTTAGTTAAACTATCTGAATTTTGAGAAGTCATGGGGTCCAACACTGAAATCTTTCCTAAATGCAAATATGTATATGCTGGAATCTTTTCTATTATTTCTCTGATATTACTTGCTTGGCTTATCGTTTTAAATTTACCACATTAAGTTCCTACAAACGATTCTAAACTTACAATTTCTTCGGAAACTGCAAAGATTAATGACATTGATTCTATCATTTTGAATGCTAAAACTTTACATAATTATGTTGTAATAACTGGTTTGTCTGCAAATGTATATAATAGATTACTAAGTGAATATGTTAATTCCATGTTGGTAATTGCTACGTATATATATGGAAATACCTTCATCAGTTGCTGAAGGCATAACCTATAATAGCTTACCTCTGTCATATGGAATTTCATGCAGTGTATTAACTAGCTTATTCTATGGTATTGGCCAATTACAGTATTATTATTATAATCAAGATCAGATCTTTTCTGAACTTCTGGTGTTAAAACTTTTAAATCCACATTATGAAGCTTCTAACGCTGAAACTATGGGCTATATATTTAGACCAACTCAAACTTTGGATATGGCTAGGCTATCCTGTTTTAGGTTTAAACCTATAATAACTGATAAAACCCTACCGAAAGGAAAATAGCCCTCACCAGTGTAAACATATAAACACTGAAAAAACACCTTCACAACCACAAACTAAATACCATTCAAAGAAAGGAAAATGTGAGTGAAAGTCATTTTTATTTCTACCTGATCGGCCAATACAATATAACTTTGTTATACAAGGCAGCAAGAAAGACTGGGCTAACATTATTCTGCTTGAGTTTTGTTGTTTAGGGATGTCACTAAAATATTGTTTCTTCTTCCTTTTGTTTCTTTCAATTTTGTGGTCTTTGGTCTAAAGATGCAGGGTTTAAAATTAGGGGTGGGCGGAATTTGCGTAGTCGCGCTACGCAAAGCTCCGCGAAATGGTAAAAAATCTCCCGAGCACGCAAAAGTTCCGCGAACACGCAGAATGGCTTGTTCCGCGTGTTCGCGATGCTTTTTTCCTGTTCGCAAACGCCGTTTGCGTGCTCGGGGAGAAATATTTCGCGGACACGCATTTTGAAAGTGCGAACAAGCAAAAAATTCCACGAAGCCGCGGATCGCGGAATTTTGGGCAATTCCGCGTTCTCTGCGGAACGCGAAATTACCCAAATTCCGCGAGCGGAACGGAATTTACTGCCCAGACCTATTTAAAATCATGTATTAGATCTTATTAATGATTTTATAAACTGTAGAGAATCAGGAAATATCAAAGTCATATTTGGCTACGTTTAATTCTTTCACTGATAGGTAAAATGGCTGGTTTCATAAGAATCTTTCCCAAATTGTAACATCAGACAGACAGACAGAGAATGGGCGAAACCCTTTGACACATCAGCCCCCTTTTCTAGTGAGTCAGTATTGATAGTAGGTGAATTGCCAAACAACCAAGGTTCTAAACATTCAATGCAAGGTGTAGTGACCGGTATATATATGAAAAGAGTGCTGTCACCAAGAATCTGGGAAAAATTGTGAAAATATGATGCCAGGCATTTGGAATAAGTTTGATTTGTAAAAATGTATTCGGACCTCATATAACATGCACGCACACGTGCACTATCAGTCCAGAAAGCAAGCAATAATAAAAGCAAAATGTTCCATAAACACTGGAAAAACACTGTTTTTGTTGTGTTTAATGGCATGAAAATGTGTAACCACTGATAACCACGGTTTTTAAAGGTATTGAAATCACTGGAAAACACTGAAAAAAACACCAGAATTTACCAAAAATAGAAACTGAAAACAGGAAAGCCTAGATATGGCTTATGCACTTTGAAATAACCTAACATGTAAATTAGTAAGAGCTGTTGGTATGGAAGTTGTAACATGGGGATAGGTTTCCTAAATATTTATCATGTTAAAGAATTTGAAGCAGAAAACAAATTTGAAAACGGAAGAATGAAGAGAGGTGCAAGTGTAAATGAAATAGTAGGTGAGATTTTTGAAGTTTTAATACCTTCAGTAGGAGTAACATTAAACTCACATAAAATTAGACAGCTTTCTACTATAGTAGATAAATTAACCACCAGTACAGCTGTAGGATTTTTTATTATAGATGTAGAAATGATTTCAATAAGATCAATGGCGATTCAAAATAAACTTGCCCTTGATATCCTTCGCGCAAAGGAGGGTGGAGTCTGCCAATTATTAAAGGTCCTATATTGTTGAACCTACATACCAGATAATAGCAGATACCTAGAAAGTTACATCAAAAACATTACTGATTTAAATGAGGATTTAAGAAATTTAAAAGCAAATGGCGCATGGGAAACAATAGTTAAGGGATTGTCAACTGTTAGCAACTGGTTAGGTAACTTAGGAAATGAATTGGTAATTTCTATATTGAGACCTTTAGTGGCGATATCTTTGTGTATAATGCTGATGATATTATCTATCAAATTTAGCAAATACTGGAAAGACAAACAAGGAGTGAAAAGAAAGAGAACTGATCTTGAAGTAGAAGATGAACAATGTAAATACTATGATGAAATCAAAATCCTAGAAGAGAGCAGAAGAAAGAGGTTAAAGACAACAAACCTGTATTCTGTGATGAGATATTGTGATGGTTTGATTCGCCATCAGAGGGGAGTTTGAAGAAGCAAAATATTTTAAATTATCTTACATGATACTTTTACCTTTTTTGACACAAAAACCTGAATGTGCACATTGCACAAGATGAATGAATTGATACAGCAATAGAGACAAAGGAAGTAATAGCACTATAAAAGCATGCTTGAAAGAGTTAGAAAAGGAGAAAATACTTTTCTAAATAGTTATAACGCTTATTAATAAAATATTCAGAACGAGATTACTCATGGAATGATCTTTTACTATTCACATACTGATGAAAACTGATGAATCTAACTAATGATGAGGCCTAACAGTTCTATTGCCTTTCATTTCAAATGCATTATAAGTAGATTGTGGTGCAGTAATGCGATATAATTATCTAGGAAATTGAAACTTACAGAGGTGATAGTAGAGACATAAATGATGATGAAAATGGAGAAACAATTTTAGTAAAATGTTTTAAGAATAATTTACATGTATGGATGTTCAATTCAATTCTTGGTCTTTATTCAATGTTCCAAAGGCAGATTATAAAAGATACACAAAAAGATCATACAATAAAAACAGAAAAATTAAAAACAGCTACAATAAGAAACCTTTGATAACTTGCATTTAGTAGAATAACAGTGCTTAGGTCTTAGTTCAAAACCTCAAGGTGAGTATAGAGGCATAAAGATGAATTTAAAGTGCATAGATCAATATTCACATCATGATAAGAAACAAGCAATTCATGATATAAATAAATGTATATACATTACTGTTTAAACAGCATACTCCTTCTTTGTGCTAAAATGCTGTTTAAAAACTGGCAACTGAGTATTGTGTCACAATCGTTAAGTTGCAAAAACAATAGGGCAGATTTGCACTTAGAAAATGTATATCTACGTACAAAGGTAATAAAAACCTCCTTGTGGATGGCAAATAATATCAACAGAAAAATACAAAATGTATTAGAGTTTGGCTAGATTGCTCATCACATGGACCGGTACCAATGGTTGCTGAGGAGTATTGGCCTAATGGGAAACATATTAACCAGCGAAAGGAACCTAACCTAAATCTTGCCAATAGAGTTCTCTCATACACATTTGTCACATATAATAAATAAGGAGCAATCGTTGGCATAATCTAAATAATACAATAATCTCTAACTAGAGGTTTGGCCACTTCCGTTAGTTCCCTGGTAGCCTGTCTGTACTTACGGAAACTATCCTGGACCCAATATTTGTCCTTTTTTATAATGGACTAAGGGTGCTCAAACAAATATGAACAACCGAGAGCTAAAAAGCAATCTTTAGTATATTTTAACCATGGGATAGCCAAACTGCGGGCGCAAGATAGACAATCCCTAATAACTGCCCGGTTGAGTTCAGCTTCTTTATTAGCCCAAATTGAGCACCAGAGAACTAAAGGGGCGGCATTAATAGTATCCTGCACATACTCCTTTCCTAACTCCTGGTGCAGGGAAAAATGCAGGGCGAGGGAGGAATAATAACCGGCGGCAGAATCTATTCTCCTTCGACTGCATAGCTTCAACATCCCTGCATCCCCAAATACCCATTCCATAGGTTAGAATTGGCAAACATTTCCGAATATATATCTCCAGGATTGGTGCGATTGGTTTTTTGCCAATGGACATGGCGAGTGAAGAAGTAATGCCTACTGCTTGAGTATATCGAATTATCCTATTCTTGATACAAGTTGACCAAGTGCACCCATCGTCAAACTCCAAACCCAGGTATGAAAATGAACTTACCCTGTCTAATTTTTTACCATCAATATTTAAGGTGCCGGTTTTTGTATTTCTGGGCCCACATACCATTGTAAATGTTTTTGTAAGATTAGTCTCCATTTCCAAGTCTCTCATAAATCTAACATAGCTAAAAATAAGACTCTTAAGGCAGTTGGCTGTCCTTGCCAGGAGAACCGCATCGCCAGCATATAAAAGCGCCGGTACGGCCTTTTGCTCCACATACGGGACGTCCGCCAAACTGATACCAGAGTTCTATCCAAATCACTTGTATAGTGACGAAAAAGGATCGGGGCAAGGACACATCCCTGGCGCACCCCACGCTCAACTCTGAAATGTTCTGTGCATTCGCCAACATTACCAAACCTGTATGGATGTTAAAAATTTGAGGCAGTAGGCCACCCCGAACGCTAATCAATTTTATGTCAAAATAAAACATTGGTGAAACATTAAGGGCCTTATTATGAGTACGGCGGTCCTGGGACTGTCGTACTTGCTGTGGTGGTCCGGCGCCCGAGTACGAGTGTGGCGGTGGGACCAAGGATCCCGCTGCGGTGACGGTCTGAAATTTGGCCTGAATATGCTGGTGATGTCAGCACTGCCACACATATTCCGACCTGCATATCCACCGCCTTTTTCATGGCGGGGACCCCACCATGAAAAGGGTGGTGGAAATGCAGGTAATGAGGTCCTAACAGGGTCCCCAGCCAATTCTGGGCCTGAGGGTGCATGAAGGGGGTCAGATGTTGTGCTCCCCTGGAATTGTACCCTCCTTCCTGCACAGTGTGGCATGCACAACATGATGCATGCCACACCATGCAGGAACGTGCTGCAGACACTCTCATGGTGGCAGTATGCTGGTTAGGCTCTCCTATGAGCCTAACACAGCCACCGCCCTGAGACCACTGCAGCATTGTCCACCCTGGATTACACTCATAATCTGGCAGGCGGGCTCACCACGACCTTGGATGTCTTCCAGGGGCCACGGCAGTGTCGGGCTCATTGGAAGACTGCCAAAGTCAGAATAAGGCCCTTATTATTCTCTTTTTGTTATGAAGTGATGATTTGAAGCATTATCTTTGAGTTCAATTCAGTTTGATTCATTTAAAGCTGGTGTGTGCTTTTTAAGCTTTAAATATGTTCTTTCTTGAGCTGCAATTTTCCCTTAGCAAGCATAACAATTCATTGACATTTCTGTAAATATTGCTTTATTTGTTCTGTGCATATATTATTTTATATACAAAGGACATTCTCCCAAAGCTCACTGTGAGATGGCTGGTGGGAAAATCAACTCTCATCTGATGGCATAGTCTGTTACATTGTATATTTCTTACCATTGACAAACCAGTGAGGCCCGGAAAGTCAAGTTGTTCACATGAAGTGCTTGGGAAAGAATGCATGAGTAACTAAATTTTATTTGGTAACTACATATGTAAACTAATCATGCGTTGGACTGACTAGTGGAGTAACACCACATCCTTAAGGTGTCATAAGGACTATAAAAGAAGAAACCCCAAAGGAGGGCCAACACCAAAACTTTTTCCTCTTTGATAACACAATGACATTTTTTTCCATGGGACACATCTCATCACGCTTTTGAATTTATTCTTTAATTCGCAGCGCCATCATTTTTCCCTTTCTTGGAATGCCGTTTTGCTGATGCTGCTGCATTCATGCTGTTGATCTCGATTCCTTCTCTGCAGAACTAATTGATTTTTGCCTCATATTTTCTTTTTGCTCATGCTCATGGACTCGCCCTCAGAGGACTTTAAAATTGATTCCTTTACCACTTTGCTTTACATCTTTAGATGTTGTTAAAAAGGACTGTACTATCCTTCTGCCTTTAATGTTGGTAGAAGTTAGTAACTTTGTATCTGATGTTTGTTTTAAACCATCCTCTTTGGATTTGAATCTTTTATGGAATGTGTAGTCTTGCACTACATGCTTTAATATTCTTGACTGAGATGCTTAAGAAATTGCTTAGCTGTATCATTTTTGGAACATTAATACAATAACTAACTATCTAAATTGTTTGAGTCTATTATTGTGCCCTGGTGTTCTTTATTTGAAACTGTATTGAATTTCTCTTTTAATCTAAATGCGTTGTAGGGAGAATCTTTTCAAAATATCAAGTTCTGCTTCTTCTATTCTGTGTTGCAATAGCAGAGCTTATAGTTTGTATCATTTTAGTTAGATTCAATTTCTTTAGGAGATTGGAGTCTCCCCATTGCGATACTTTATTTTTACAGTATGGTCCTGAGAGTAGTGTATTTGAACCTTATTTCAAATATGTGAGTTGGCTACCAATTAATGGTCCTCATTGGGTGGCTAACATTGTGGTTTTGGACATCCCACCCCTCCTATCGGCAGAGAAAGATCCATCAGAGGACCATTTGCCTCTATTGTGAAGGTAATGTTGTAAGTTGTCTAGCTGTAGGAGGCCCTGTACAGTTAGGGGGAGATATGAGTAAGTAGTGAATTGAAAGTTAAACTTGAAAAATGTATACCACTTATACTGTATCAGTTCCCACGAACTGTGCATTTTGGACAACATATGCATCAAATATGGGGGACAGAGTCCATGCATATAATCAGAATATGTTGGCCCAATTCCTGACTAGTTCATAGCGCACCTTATGGACCCCTAAACCTGACATGATGGTGTCTGCAATCGTAGAACATGACCACTCTGACTACCCCAAGGAAATATTGGAAACAGATCTACCCTTTTGTGGTTACCTTAGGCATTCCCACAGGGAGGCAGAAGAAATACCCAAATTGGCATTTCAAACATTTATTGAAACAATTGGATTCTTGAGTAAAACATATGAGCTGCAATTATCAGCAGAAGGAAACAGAGTATTGTTACCAGCATTACAAGAATGGTGAAGAAGGTGAATAATTCAACCATTATTACATTGCAGTGATTATATAGATATATATCATAATGATAACCCTACCTACCACTGACTATACTATGGAGAGCATAGTAAGAAGTGCATTCTGCCAGATCTCTTGGAGCAGCTTAACTCCATATTTACCTGCATGTGGTATATATCAGGAAGCCAGTCAGGCCTAGAACAGGCTGCTGTCCTTTTTAGGATAGTGATGGAAGTCAGCAGGGCTGGCAGTCAGTCACAGGTGAACATCCAGGATAATCCATAGAAGTGCTCCTCTGATGAGCCAAAGCTCAGAAGCAGTTTATAAAATCAAAACTGTTTCCTTTTGCACTGTATCTGAGGTCCTTTTTCAATGTTATTATTTGTCTTAATGATTCAGAGCGGTATCCAAATGGACAACATAATACAAGGACAGTGTGCTCAGTGTACTTTGTCCTTGAACAGAATGTACAGTGTCATGATAAAATACGTACAAAGAACAGTGATTTGCAAGCAGAACACCTTCTGAGTACATCACCATGTACGTGCAAAGCATGTCAAAAGTCACCGTCCAAAAAGATGTCAAGTTTAAACGTGAACTTGTAAAATGGAAGCTTTTGTGCACGGGCCCTGTTGAAATCAACAACAGTTTTGAACTGTTAATTCGACTTGGCAACATAACCCCCTTGCCAAGCCCAAAACTCCCCTAATATTACATACATGTCACCCTTAAGGTATGTCCTACGTAGACCATAGGGCAGGGTGCCTTGTAATTAAAAGGTTGGACATGTACTTTTAAGTTTTACATTTCCTGGTAGTGAAAAACCCCTACATTTGTTTTTCACTACTGTCAGGCTTATCTGTCCCTTAGGATAACATTGAGTTGGTTTGTTACATTTAATAAGAGCTAACTTGTAATCAGGACAGATAAGCATTTCATGTTTGGCATCTATGAAATTGAAATTAAAAATCCTCTTTAATGTTAAAGTTGGATTCTTAATTAAAATTTTGAAAATGCTCCTTTTAGAAAGCTGTTAGAAAGCTGGCATTTTCCTACCCTTTGCCTTTTGGTGCCTGTAGTCTGTCTTAAACCACATGACTGGGTGTAGCTAGCAGTTAGACTTTGTGACTTCCTCCTAGACGGCCACACAATAGAGAGATTAGGTGCGCCAGAATGGGCCATCTGGTGGCCGGGTGTGGGGCCGGAGCTGGGCACAGCCCCACTTGCAGCTGGATAGGTTGTACTCTGACTTCACACAAAGTGCTTGTCATCACTACATTGTTCCTGCAGCCAGATTAGAGCCAGGGAAGGGAAGCCATATTTTTTTACTTTGACCCAGTGTCAGGCAACTAGATATACATGGTTGGTGCTTTGATATTTTAGTGCTAGATTTAATAGAAAAGAAAATTCATAACTCCGGTTCTACTGATTGGATTTTTGTAGTTTTGGTGTTAAATATTTTATTAAAATTAGCTTTTTCAAAAAATGTGTGGGATTTTTCTTGTGTTTTCACTTTATTACTGTTTGAGTGCTACATAAACACTTCACACATTGGGGCAGATTTGCAAGCCCCCTGCGCCACCAGTACGTCACTTTTTGTGACGTACTGGTGGCGTATCTTACTGCTCCATATTTACTGGCCCCTTTACACACAGCACTTTGCGTGAAAGGGGCGTTCCATGGGTGTTGCTGTGGGTGTTCCCACGCAACACCCATGGAATGATACACATTTCCAGATTTACGAGGAATCGTAAATCTGGAAATGCGTGTGAATCCTACACCTCCCCAGGGTAGGCGCAGGGAGGCGCAACAAGGAGAAATGTTTTCATTTCTCCTCGTTTTTTCCTCTTTCAATGCGTGCTGCATTCTGCAGCAAGCATTGAAAGAGGAAAATGCCTGTAGTGATTGTTTTTGTGCAGGAAGGAGCCCCTTCCTGCACAAAAACAATCTCCCCACGACGCAGGCATCCTTGCACCATGGTGCAAGGGTGCCTCCGCCGGCGCATGGCTGCAGTTTGTGCACCAGCGCAGGGGAAAGCACAGAGATGCGACATATTGTTGTAAATATGTCGCATCCCTGTGCTTTGAAAGTGACTCAGTGCGGCGCAGCCAAATGGCTTGCGGAATGCACTGAGTCACTTTCATTGTAAATCTGCCGCATTGACTTTAAGTTAAGCCTGACTGCATTTTGTGCTAAGCTACCCAGGGTTAAGCACAGTTAATTTAGTGAGTTTTTGTGGTTCACCCTGCAAGGGATTGTGGCTGTTACTTGAACAGAGGTCATCCCCCATTCATCAACAACCCAATTTCTCACAATAGACAATTGTATCTAACATTTAAATACATTATTATTGAATGACTATAGAATTTACTTTGCTAAAAAAGCCAAAATATTAACTTTGTTGTGTTAAAGGACGACCCCTGTCCTCTTAATATAATATTCCACTATAGACACAACATTTGATATACAGCTAAATACAACAGTGTCATCGCCAAAATAAAAATCCTATGGGGAACAAAATAATGATTACCTATAGGATAAGGCAACTGTAACTAAACATGCTGTTTCAAGCTACTGAGGAGTTTCGTGACTTCACAGAAAAAGAGACCACAGACTTCGGGTCTGATTACGAGTTTGGCAGTCCTGGAGCCGGCTGCCATGCCAACGCCCTGCTCCCGGACTGCCAAACCCATAGTCAGACCGCCCACCAGATTAAGAGTTTTCTCCTCGTCTGGCGGGCGGTCCTTTGGAATTCCCAAGGCAGTGCCTATTAAAATGGCACTGCAATGGGAACATCAAAGCCTGTTCCTGCACGGCACGGACTGTTAAGCCCATGCCATGCAGGAAGGAGGTGCATGCAGACAGACCCACCATGTGCCCCCTGAATGCATCCCATAGCTCTAAGGCAACAGGGAGCCCTTTAGAGCTCCCTAAGTTTCCTCAATGCCTCACTTTTAATGGTGGGCCCACTGCCATTGAAAGTGAGGTGGTCAGGAAACTGCTAATATGCTCGGCTGGTGCTGCAGCAGCCCCGCCAAGCATATTCGGGCCTCTGACCCCACACCACTGCCACAGGATCCATGATCCCTGGTGGTTGTGGCTGTCCTGTTGCAGTCCCTCTGCCGAATTCGTAATGCTGAGAGCAGACCACCAGTCTGGATGCCCACGGACCCCCCCCATAGGTTCGGAGGTCCGATGGACTGCCAAACTTGTAATCAGGCCCTAAATCCTTAGCGATGTCACAGAATGCCAAGATATGTCTATAAAATCTAATAATGTAATGTTGAAATTACTGGATCATTAATTATGATGAAATCAGAGAAGTTTTATTCCGAAATGTTTGTGGCAGTAATTTTTCTGTCAAAATTGTATGCATTTCAATGGAATTTTTGTTAATCTATGGGGAGTTGTTTTTCTTTTTCTAAATAATGGAATGGTGAGTGGTCTTCTTAAATCCGTTTGTTGAATTATTAAGAAAATGTTTATGGACAGCTAGCAAAAAGCGCTCAATATTTTTCATTGCCAGTGACTTATAGCCCAAAGTTAAAACAATCGGTGATACCTTTCCTCCTTTACATGGCTGGACATTAGATTGACCTAGGTGGCAAGATGATTTCAAGACAATCATTTTATATGTTAATAGTAATTGTCTGATGGCATGATTACGATTGCAGTAGACATGTCACAACTGTATTGTTTCTATTGATCAAGCAGAGAGACAATATGGTCAATAATTCTTTTGCCCAGTGGTGGGGGCATATAATGATGCAGAAGGGCAATTACCAGCAATTAATTTGCAGCCTCATATGGGCAATAATTATAGCAGCTCCTGTCTTCTCAGCCTTAACAACACAAGTAGTCACCTACTCCAACCAGCTCCATCTGTTTGATTTATATCCCTGCTGGGCACATTAACGCAGCTAATAAACTCTATGGGGCAGATTTACAAGCCCCTTGCGTCATTTTTGCACCGCTGTTGCGTCACTTTTTGTGACACAGCAGCAGCGTAAAAATGCGGCCCATTTACAACATGACGCATCTAGGGAGATGCGTCACGTTGTAAAGCCCTGCGTCACATTATACCTGCGTCAGGTATAATGTATGCAGGGTGGGCGTTCCAACGCAAAAAAAGCCTTGTAGAAGTGACGCAGTGAAATCTACAAGATTTCACTGCGCCACTTCTAGGACGCCACTGCATCAAATTCTTACGCCTGCTTGAAGCAGGCGTAAGGAGTGACGCAGCACAATGAGGATAGGCCTCCCCATGCATTGCTGGAGTTGCGTCGTGCTTGCGACACGACTCCAGCAATGCGTGACTTTTGCGTCAACAGATGCGTCAGAATTTCTGACACATCTGTCAATCCTTGCGCCATGGTGCGCCGTATTGTAAATATGGCGCATCAATAGTGGCGCAAGGGTTTCTCAGGGTGGCGCAGGGAAAGTGAGGCATCTTTACAGATGCGTCACTTTCTTGTAAATCTGCCCCTAAAACTGTATCCAAACACCAATAGTTAGCTGATTCCATGTATGCAGTCAGAGTAACAGCACCCACCCCGCCAAAATCACCCTCATGTGCTGACCCATCATTACCATCCCTTATATGTCCTGCTGTATATTTTCCATTAACTTGGAGTGCAAGAAAACTCATGGATTTAACGCTGACATTCTAAGCATCCTGGCTGGCTGAGCCAAGTTACCCACTCCATCGAGGGAACAAACTCTTGCTCGAGGGTGTGCGAATAAGGCAAGGAATTTCCAGATGTTAATTTGCTGCGGCTGAAATATACAAAATAATGTGTGCTACAAGCAAGGAATACTTGAGCAAACTTTTAGGATAGTTTAAAAACTACTGATTTGATCACAGATGATTAAATTGTAGTCTGTGCCAGCATCATTATTCACACATTCACAAGAATTAGGTGCCCAGCACATACCACATATTTTGTGCCAGAGACGAATTAATAAATCTGACAACCACATGCACAATGAGCAAACTTATGATAAACCTATAAACAGCTTTCCAAAATGTTATATATAGCAGAACTAAAATGAAGAACTGCTTAACTCTGTCATGATGCTGAATCGCAGATGTGAATAGGACGTGGGCTTGCTTTAATTTTTTAGGTGTCACACATACCTGCGAAAATATCACTTCTCGCTGGCCCTTATTACGTTTCTTATACACTTTCATTTGTTCAGGCACTCAATTTTTGTTTGTACTTGGATCTAAAACAATTCTAAAGCATGACCGAAATCGCAATGTGTGTGTTTAAGGCATGGGTAGCAAATGAGAATAATATTAGCAGATGCTGTATTTTCCCAGATGGTGTCTGCACCTTCAAACTTAGGTTGGGTAGTGGTTATGTAGCAAATGGGTCTTTTTGTACAAATTAGGTTGAATATTGGGGTATACGCACTTCTTGATTTCAGAATCAGTTGCAGGTATTGCCAATTGGTAAACTAATCAAAAAGTATTTGTGTAATTCGTGGACATCCGAACCATAGTCATGTGCTCTGTATTTACTTAGCCCGTCAGAGACAGCTGTGGTCCGTCCATGTGGCCTGAGGGGCCATGCCCCCACCTTTTTCCCAGCAAGAAGAGTGTCTGTCAGGCTGAGCAAAGATCTGCATGACAGAGACTCTTCTTGTTCAGATCAGGTGGCCAGGAGCTTATACTGTATCAGTTCCCACGAATCAAGTAAGACTGTGCATTTTGGACAACATATGCATCAAATATGGGGGACAGAGTCCATGCATATAATCAGAATATGTTGGCCCAATTCCTGACTAGTTCATAGCGCACCTTATGGACCCCTAAACCTGACATGATGGTGTCTGCAATCGTAGAACATGACCACTCTGACTACCCCAAGGAAATATTGGAAACAGATCTACCCTTTTGTGGTTACCTTAGGCATTCCCACAGGGAGGCAGAAGAAATACCCAAATTGGCATTTCAAACATTTATTGAAACAATTGGATTCTTGAGTAAAACATATGAGCTGCAATTATCAGCAGAAGGAAACAGAGTATTGTTACCAGCATTACAAGAATGGTGAAGAAGGTGAATAATTCAACCATTATTACATTGCAGTGATTATATAGATATATATCATAATGATAACCCTACCTACCACTGACTATACTATGGAGAGCATAGTAAGAAGTGCATTCTGCCAGATCTCTTGGAGCAGCTTAACTCCATATTTACCTGCATGTGGTATATATCAGGAAGCCAGTCAGGCCTAGAACAGGCTGCTGTCCTTTTTAGGATAGTGATGGAAGTCAGCAGGGCTGGCAGTCAGTCACAGGTGAACATCCAGGATAATCCATAGAAGTGCTCCTCTGATGAGCCAAAGCTCAGAAGCAGTTTATAAAATCAAAACTGGTTCCTTTTGCACTGTATCTGAGGTCCTTTTTCAATGTTATTATTTGTCTTAATGATTCAGAGCGGTATCCAAATGCACAACATAATACAAGGACAGTGTGCTCAGTGTACTTTGTCCTTGAACAGAATGTACAGTGTCATGATAAAATACGTACAAAGAACAGTGTTTTGCAAGCAGAACACCTTCTGAGTACATCACCATGTACGTGCAAAGCATGTCAAAAGTCACCGTCCAAAAAGATGTCAAGTTTAAACGTGAACTTGTAAAATGGAAGCTTTTGTGCACGGGCCCTGTTGAAATCAACAACAGTTTTGAACTGTTAATTCGACTTGGCAACATAACCCCCTTGCCAAGCCCAAAACTCCCCTAATATTACATACATGTCACCCTTAAGGTATGTCCTACGTAGACCATAGGGCAGGGTGCCTTGTAATTAAAAGGTTGGACATGTACTTTTAAGTTTTACATTTCCTGGTAGTGAAAAACCCCTACATTTGTTTTTCACTACTGTCAGGCTTATCTGTCCCTTAGGATAACATTGAGTTGGTTTGTTACATTTAATAAGAGCTAACTTGTAATCGGGACAGATAAGCATTTCATGTTTGGCATCTATGAAATTGAAATTAAAAATCCTCTTTAATGTTAAAGTTGGATTCTTAATTAAAATTTTGAAAATGCTCCTTTTAGAAAGCTGTTAGAAAGCTGGCATTTTCCTACCCTTTGCCTTTTGGTGCCTGTAGTCTGTCTTAAACCACATGACTGGGTGTAGCTAGCAGTTAGACTTTGTAACTTCCTCCTAGACGGCCACACAATAGAGAGATTAGGTGCGCCAGAATGGGCCATCTGGTGGCCGGGTGTGGGGCTGGAGCTGGGCACAGCCCCACTTGCAGCTGGATAGGTTGTACTCTGACTTCACACAAAGTGCTTGTCATCACTACATTGTTCCTGCAGCCAGATTAGAGCCAGGGAAGGGAAGCCATATTTTTTACTTTGACCCAGTGTCAGGCAACTAGATATACATGGTTGGTGCTTTGATATTTTAGTGCTAGATTTAATAGAAAAGAAAATTCATAACTCCGGTTCTACTGATTGGATTTTTGTAGTTTTGGTGTTAAATATTTTATTAAAATTAGCTTTTTCAAAAAATGTGTGGGATTTTTCTTGTGTTTTCACTTTATTACTGTTTGAGTGCTACATAAACACTTCACACATTGGGGCAGATTTGCAAGCCCCCTGCGCCACCAGTACGTCACTTTTGTGACGTACTGGTGGCGTATCTTACTGCTCCATATTTACTGGCCCTTTACACACAGCACTTTGCGTGAAAGGGGCGTTCCATGGGTGTTGCTGTGGGTGTTCCCACGCAACACCCATGGAATGATACACATTTCCAGATTTACGAGGAATCGTAAATCTGGAAATGCGTGTGAATCCTACACCTCCCCAGGGTAGGCGCAGGGAGGCGCAACAAGGAGAAATGTTTTCATTTCTCCTTGTTTTTTCCTCTTTCAATGCGTGCTGCATTCTGCAGCAAGCATTGAAAGAGGAAAATGCCTGTAGTGATTGTTTTTGTGCAGGAAGGAGCCCCTTCCTGCACAAAAACAATCTCCCCACGACGCAGGCATCCTTGCACCATGGTGCAAGGGTGCCTCCGCCGGCGCATGGCTGCAGTTTGTGCACCAGCGCAGGGAAAGCACAGAGATGCGACATATTGTTGTAAATATGTCGCATCCCTGTGCTTTGAAAGTGACTCAGTGCGGCGCAGCCAAATGGCTTGCGGAATGCACTGAGTCACTTTCATTGTAAATCTGCCGCATTGACTTTAAGTTAAGCCTGACTGCATTTTGTGCTAAGCTACCCAGGGTTAAGCACAAGTTAATTTAGTGAGTTTTTGTGGTTCACCCTGCAAGGGATTGTGGCTGTTACTTGAACAGAGGTCATCCCCCATTCATCAACAACCCAATTTCTCACAATAGACAATTGTATCTAACATTTAAATACATTATTATTGAATGACTATAGAATTTACTTTGCTAAAAAAAGCCAAAATATTAACTTTGTTGTGTTAAAGGACGACCCCTGTCCTCTTAATATAATATTCCACTATAGACACAACATTTGATATACAGCTAAATACAACAGTGTCATCGCCAAAATAAAAATCCTATGGGGAACAAAATAATGATTACCTATAGGATAAGGCAACTGTAACTAAACATGCTGTTTCAAGCTACTGAGGAGTTTCGTGACTTCACAGAAAAAGAGACCACAGACTTCGGGCCTGATTACGAGTTTGGCAGTCCTGGAGCAGGCTGCCATGCCAACGCCCTGCTCCCGGACTGCCAAACCCATAGTCAGACCGCCCACCAGATTAAGAGTTTTCTCCTCATCTGGCGGGCGGTCCTTTGGAATTCCCAAGGCAGTGCCTATTAAAATGGCACTGCAATGGGAACATCAAAGCCTGTTCCTGCACGGCACGGACTGTTAAGCCCATGCCATGCAGGAAAGGGGGTGCATGCAGACAGACCCACCATGTGCCCCCTGAATGCATCCCATAGCTCTAAGGCAACAGGGAGCCCTTTAGGGCTCCTAAGTTTCCTCAATGCCTCACTTTTAATGGTGGGCCCACTGCCATTGAACGTGAGGTGGTCAGAAAACTGCTAATATGCTCGGCTGGTGCTGCAGCAGCCCCGCCAAGCATATTCGGGCCTCTGACCCCACACCACTGCCACAGGATCCATGATCCCTGGTGGTTGTGGAGGTCCTGTTGCGGTCCCTCTGCCGAATTCGTAATGCTGAGAGCAGACCACCAGTCTGGATGCCCACGGACCCCCCATAGGTTCGGAGGTCCGATGGACTGCCAAACTTGTAATCAGGCCCTAAATCCTTAGCGATGTCACAGAATGCCAAGATATGTCTATAAAATCTAATAATGTAATGTTGAAATTACTGGATCATTAATTATGATGAAATCAGAGAAGTTTTATTCCGAAATGTTTGTGGCAGTAATTTTTCTGTCAAAATTGTATGCATTTCAATGGAATTTTTGTTAATCTATGGGGAGTTGTTTTCTTTTTTCTAAATAATGGAATGGTGAGTGGTCTTCTTAAATCCGTTTGTTGAATTATTAAGAAAATGTTTATGGACAGCTAGCAAAAAGCGCTCAATATTTTTCATTGCCAGTGACTTATAGCCCAAAGTTAAAACAATCGGTGATACCTTTCCTCCTTTACATGGCTGGACATTAGATTGACCTAGGTGGCAAGATGATTTCAAGACAATCATTTTATATGTTAATAGTAATTGTCTGATGACATGATTACGATTGCAGTAGACATGTCACAACTGTATTGTTTCTATTGATCAAGCAGAGAGACAATATGGTCAATAATTCTTTTGCCCAGTGGTGGGGGCATATAATGATGCAGAAGGGCAATTACCAGCAATTAATTTGCGGCCTCATATGGGCAATAATTATAGCAGCTCCTGTCTTCTCAGCCTTACCAACACAAGTAGTCACCTACTCCAACCAGCTCCATCTGTTTGATTTATATCCCTGCTGGGCACATTAACGCAGCTAATAAACTCTATGGGGCAGATTTACAAGCCCCTTGCGTCATTTTTGCACCGCTGTTGCGTCACTTTTTGTGACGCAGCAGCAGCGTAAAAATGCGGCCCATTTACAACATGACGCATCTAGGGAGATGCGTCACGTTATAAAGCCCTGCGTCACATTATACCTGCGTCAGGTATAATGTATGCAGGGTGGGCGTTCCAACGCAAAAAAAGCCTTGTAGAAGTGACGCAGTGAAATCTACAAGATTTCACTGCGCCACTTCTAGGACGCCACTGCATCAAATTCTTACGCCTGCTTGAAGCAGGCGTAAGGAATGACGCAGCACAATGAGGATAGACCTCCCCATGCATTGCTGGAGTTGCGTCGTGCTTGCGACACGACTCCAGCAATGCGTGACTTTGCGTCAACAGATGCGTCAGAATTTCTGACGCATCTGTCAATCCTAGCGCCATGGTGCGCCGTATTGTAAATATGGCGCATCAATAGTGGCGCAAGGGTTTCTCAGGGTGGCGCAGGGAAAGTGAGGCATCTTTACAGATGCGTCACTTTCTTGTAAATCTGCCCCTAAAACTGTATCCAAACACCAATAGTTAGCTGATTCCATGTATGCAGTCAGAGTAACAGCACCCACCCCGCCAAAATTACCCTCATGTGCTGACCCATCATTACCATCCCTTATATGTCCTGCTGTATATTTTCCATTAACTTGGAGTGCAAGAAAACTCATGGATTTAACGCTGACATTCTAAGCATCCTGGCTGGCTGAGCCAAGTTACCCACTCCAACGAGGGAACAAACTCTTGCTCGAGGGTGTGCGAATAAGGCAAGGAATTTCCAGATGTTAATTTGCTGCGGCTGAAATATACAAAATAATGTGTGCTACAAGCAAGGAATACTTGAGCAAACTTTTAGGATAGTTTAAAAACTACTGATTTGATCACAGATGATTAAATTGTAGTCTGTGCCAGCATCATTATTCACACATTCACAAGAATTAGGTGCCCAGCACATACCACATATTTTGTGCCAGAGACGAATTAATAAATCTGACAACCACATGCACAATGAGCAAACTTATGATAAACCTATAAACAGCTTTCCAAAATGTTATATATAGCAGAACTAAAATGAAGAACTGCTTAACTCTGTCATGATGCTGAATCGCAGATGTGAATAGTACGTGGGCTTGCTTTAATTTTTTAGGTGTCACACATACCTGCGAAAATATCACTTCTCGCTGGCCCTTATTACGTTTCTTATACACTTTCATTTGTTCAGGCACTCAATTTTTTGTTTGTACTTGGATCTAAAACAATTCTAAAGCATGACCGAAATCGCAATGTGTGTGTTTAAGGCATGGGTAGCAAATCAGAATAATATTAGCAGATGCTGTATTTTCCCAGATGGTGTCTGCACCTTCAAACTTAGGTTGGGTAGTGGTTATGTAGCAAATGGGTCTTTTTGTACAAATTAGGTTGAATATTGGGGTATACGCACTTCTTGATTTCAGAATCAGTTGCAGGTATTGCCAATTGGTAAACTAATCAAAAAGTATTTGTGTAATTCGTGGACATCCGAACCATAGTCATGTGCTCTGTATTTACTTAGCCCGTCAGAGACAGCTGTGGTCCGTCCATGTGGCCTGAGGGGCCATGCCCCCCACCTTTTTCCCAGCAAGAAGAGTGTCTGTCAGGCTGAGCAAAGATCTGCATGACAGAGACTCTTCTTGTTCAGATCAGGTGGCCAGGAGCTTATACTGTATCAGTTCCCACGAATCAAGTAAGACTGTGCATTTTGGACAACATATGCATCAAATATGGGGGACAGAGTCCATGCATATAATCAGAATATGTTGGCCCAATTCCTGACTAGTTCATAGCGCACCTTATGGACCCCTAAACCTGACATGATGGTATCTGCAATCGTAGAACATGACCACTCTGACTACCCCAAGGAAATATTGGAAACAGATCTACCCTTTTGTGGTTACCTTAGGCTTTCCCACAGGGAGGCAGAAGAAATACCCAAATTGGCATTTCAAACATTTATTGAAACAATTGGATTCTTGAGTAAAACATATGAGCTGCAATTATCAGCAGAAGGAAACAGAGTATTGTTACCAGCATTACAAGAATGGTGAAGAAGGTGAATAATTCAACCATTATTACATTGCAGTGATTATATAGATATATATCATAATGATAACCCTACCTACCACTGACTATACTATGGAGAGCATAGTAAGAAGTGCATTCTGCCAGATCTCTTGGAGCAGCTTAACTCCATATTTACCTGCATGTGGTATATATCAGGAAGCCAGTCAGGCCTAGAACAGGCTGCTGTCCTTTTTAGGATAGTGATGGAAGTCAGCAGGGCTGGCAGTCAGTCACAGGTGAACATCCAGGATAATCCATAGAAGTGCTCCTCTGATGAGCCAAAGCTCAGAAGCAGTTTATAAAATCAAAACTGGTTCCTTTTGCACTGTATCTGAGGTCCTTTTTCAATGTTATTATTTGTCTTAATGATTCAGAGCGGTATCCAAATGCACAACATAATACAAGGACAGTGTGCTCAGTGTACTTTGTCCTTGAACAGAATGTACAGTGTCATGATAAAATACGTACAAAGAACAGTGTTTTGCAAGCAGAACACCTTCTGAGTACATCACCATGTACGTGCAAAGCATGTCAAAAGTCACCGTCCAAAAGATGTCAAGTTTAAACGTGAACTTGTAAAATGGAAGCTTTGTGCACGGGCCCTGTTGAAATCAACAACAGTTTTGAACTGTTAATTCGACTTGGCAACATAACCCCCTTGCCAAGCCCAAAACTCCCTAATATTACATACATGTCACCCTTAAGGTATGTCCTACGTAGACCATAGGGCAGGGTGCCTTGTAATTAAAAGGTTGGACATGTACTTTTAAGTTTTACATTTCCTGGTAGTGAAAAACCCCTACATTTGTTTTTCACTACTGTCAGGATTATCTGTCCCTTAGGATAACATTGAGTTGGTTTGTTACATTTAATAAGAGCTAACTTGTAATCGGGACAGATAAGCATTTCATGTTTGGCATCTATGAAATTGAAATTAAAAATCCTCTTTAATGTTAAAGTTGGATTCTTAATTAAAATTTTGAAAATGCTCCTTTTAGAAAGCTGTTAGAAAGCTGGCATTTTCCTACCCTTTGCCTTTTGGTGCCTGTAGTCTGTCTTAAACCACATGACTGGGTGTAGCTAGCAGTTAGACTTTGTGACTTCCTCCTAGACGCCACACAATAGAGAGATTAGGTGCGCCAGAATGGGCCATCTGGTGGCCGGGTGTGGGGCCGGAGCTGGGCACAGCCCCACTTGCAGCTGGATAGGTTGTACTCTGACTTCACACAAAGTGCTTGTCATCACTACATTGTTCCTGCAGCCAGATTAGAGCCAGGGAAGGGAAGCCATATTTTTTACTTTGACCCAGTGTCAGGCAACTAGATATACATGGTTGGTGCTTTGATATTTTAGTGCTAGATTTAATAGAAAAGAAAATTCATAACTCCGGTTCTACTGATTGGATTTTTGTAGTTTTGGTGTTAAATATTTTATTAAAATTAGCTTTTTCAAAAAATGTGTGGGATTTTTCTTGTGTTTTCACTTTATTACTGTTTGAGTGCTACATAAACACTTCACACATTGGGGCAGATTTGCAAGCCCCCTGCGCCACCAGTACGTCACTTTTGTGACGTACTGGTGGCGTATCTTACTGCTCCATATTTACTGGCCCCTTTACACACAGCACTTTGCGTGAAAGGGGCGTTCCATGGGTGTTGCTGTGGGTGTTCCCACGCAACACCCATGCAACGATACACATTTCCAGATTTACGAGGAATCGTAAATCTGGAAATGCGTGTGAATCCTACACCTCCCCAGGGTAGGCGCAGGGAGGCGCAACAAGGAGAAATGTTTTCATTTCTCCTCGTTTTTTCCTCTTTCAATGCGTGCTGCATTCTGCAGCAAGCATTGAAAGAGGAAAATGCCTGTAGTGATTGTTTTTGTGCAGGAAGGAGCCCCTTCCTGCACAAAAACAATCTCCCCACGACGCAGGCATCCTTGCACCATGGTGCAAGGGTGCCTCCGCTGGCGCATGGCTGCAGTTTGTGCACCAGCGCAGGGAAAGCACAGAGATGCGACATATTGTTGTAAATATGTCGCATCCCTGTGCTGAAAGTGACTCAGTGCGGCGCAGCCAAATGAGCTGCGGAATGCACTGAGTCACTTTCATTGTAAATCTGCCGCATTGACTTTAAGTTAAGCCTGACTGCATTTTGTGCTAAGCTACCCAGGGTTAAGCACAAGTTAATTTAGTGAGTTTTTGTGGTTCACCCTGCAAGGGATTGTGGCTGTTACTTGAACAGAGGTCATCCCCCATTCATCAACAACCCAATTTCTCACAATAGACAATTGTATCTAACATTTAAATACATTATTATTGAATGACTATAGAATTTACTTTGCTAAAAAAAGCCAAAATATTAACTTTGTTGTGTTAAAGGACGACCCCTGTCCTCTTAATATAATATTCCACTATAGACACAACATTTGATAATCAGCTAAATACAACAGTGTCATCGCCAAAATAAAAATCCTATGGGGAACAAAATAATGATTACCTATAGGATAAGGCAACTGTAACTAAACATGCTGTTTCAAGCTACTGAGGAGTTTCGTGACTTCACAGAAAAAGAGACCACAGACTTCGGGCCTGATTACGAGTTTGGCAGTCCTGGAGCAGGCTGCCATGCCAACGCCCTGCTCCCGGACTGCCAAACCCATAGTCAGACCGCCCACCAGATTAAGAGTTTTCTCCTCGTCTGGCGGGCGGTCCTTTGGAATTCCCAAGGCAGTGCCTATTAAAATGGCACTGCAATGGGAACATCAAAGCCTGTTCCTGCACGGCACGGACTGTTAAGCCCATGCCATGCAGGAAAGGGGGTGCATGCAGACAGACCCACCATGTGCCCCCTGAATGCATCCCATAGCTCTAAGGCAACAGGGAGCCCTTTAGGGCTCCCTAAGTTTCCTCAATGCCTCACTTTTAATGGTGGGCCCACTGCCATTGAACGTGAGGTGGTCAGGAAACTGCTAATATGCTCGGCTGGTGCTGCAGCAGCCCTGCCAAGCATATTCGGGCCTCTGACCCCACACCACTGCCACAGGATCCATGATCCCTGGTGGTTGTGGAGGTCCTGTTGCGGTCCCTCTGCCGAATTCGTAATGCTGAGAGCAGACCACCAGTCTGGATGCCCACGGACCCCCCCCATAGGTTCGGAGGTCCGATGGACTGCCAAACTTGTAATCAGGCCCTAAATCCTTAGCGATGTCACAGAATGCCAAGATATGTCTATAAAATCTTCCGGCAGTTGCGTTTGGTTCCTTCGGGAATTTTCCAATTAAAGTTTGCAGGGCGGTAATATTATCGAGGGTACCACTATGTTTGCGGAACCCAGCTTGCTCTACAGGGACAAAACCGTTTCCAAAAGCCCAATCTTGAAGGTGGATTAGTATGCTCTTGGCAAACAATTTTCCGATCACATCCAATAATGCGATCTGCCTAAAGCTAGCAGGGAAATTTTTTGGTCCCTTTTTATATAATGGGACTACAATACTGGCCCTCCGAATTAGTCCCATGTATATAGCAGTAAGAAAATACCGGACACAAGAATTGTGCCCATGCTGCGCCATCCTGTTTAACTATTGCAATCATCGCACTTGAATACCTTGCACCTTTAATATAACCCTCTATTTCATTACACGAGGGGGAGCCATAATTTCTCCCCATCGAGGAGTCAAAGACAAAGGAGGTCATCCCACTGACCCTTGGAGTCTGTTTATTTGTCCTGGAAACAAGGGAGAGCAGGTCCATCCCTTAAGGGCTTCCGTCAGTTCATAGCACGTAGAGTTCAGTCCTCTTCTGTTCTACCACAAATTCTGAGTCAGTGATGGGGTGCCATTTTGCACCAGCTTGTGGATTGGGGAGACTCATGGCTCCTCGATAACCAGTGGGCTAAACTACCCACTTTTTCAGAAGAACTCATGCAAACAATCCACACACACATGAAATCCAAGATGGAGATACTCTTTCTCGCTTGTGCAGAGCCTGTGTGCCCACCCAGAAGTGCTGTCTGGGAGGTGAGCATTCCCTTCCTTTGTGGTCTCTCAAAACTGGTCTTGGGGTGGCTTCCCTCTAACTGGGTTGAAGCCAAGCTGACTGGAGGGACAAAAATTTGCTTTAGCCGGGTCTCACCTAATATTTACTTGTGAAAGGTAAGGCCATACATGTCATTTGGAGGTAGTCAGAGGTCGCAGCTGAAACCTCGAGCTTGCACCCTGCTACTACTCGCACTTCCTTTGTGACTTAGATGCAAGGGTGTGTGTAGGAGAGTAGGATCTGCTTCATATGGGTACCCCCACTTTTTGCTGATGCTTCACTGTTTTTCGACTTTAGTCTGGCTGGGGCCCTGCTAATCAGAACCCCAGCCTAGCTGCTTCCTCTCTAAAATGCTTTCCATGTGCCTTAGGCACATCTCTGATTGGAATCTGGAGTGCCCTTATAAGTCCCTAGTATATGGTATACTATGTACCCAGGGCATAGGTACCTCAGAGGCCTGCCAGGGGCTGAAGCATGTATTATGCCACCCCTGGAATGCCAGCCAAAAGGACACCACAGGTCTGCTACTGCAGCCTGGGTAAGGTGGTGCATGCACCCCTTACTGTGATATAGGTTACCTATATCACTGCATATGCACACATATAAACCTATAAGTCACTCCTATGGCAGGCCTTATCAATCCTGAAGGCAGAGCCCCTCTGCAGTGTTCGGAGACCCTTCTCTGATGTTGTTTGTAGTGCAGCCTGACCATATACTCTTAAGTGCATTATATCCTCGCGGTACAATGCTAACTTTGGACTGGCTGCACCAAAACATGTTGTGTTTGGTGTCAAACATCTTGGAATACTACCCCCCCGCCAGTTCTGGCGGCGGGGGTACCATTCCACCCTTCTAGAGGAGAGACATGTACACACCGGCCTGCCCGGTAACTTCTTTCCAGAGCCCTGGCATCACAAAATGGATGCTGCTGCCACAGACACGGGTCTGGCCTCCTGCTGCTGACTGAAACTCCGGCAGGGGAGGCCTGGACAATAGGTTTCCTGTCCAAGGGAGGTGTAACCACCTCCCCAGACAGGATGATGTGTATTGGGGCTGGGCGGGAGCACTCTCTGGGGCTTTGAAGTCCTGCACTGGGGGCACATTTGGTGTCCCTGTGCATACCCCAGTTCAAACCGGCTCAGGGGCTTCCAGCCCCTGCTCTGGCGTGAAACTGGACAAAGGGAAAGGGTGTAACCACCCCTCTGCCCTGACCCTCCCATAGGTGGGTCCCCAGAGTATGTCCAACCCCCTAACTTGGTATAAGTATGGGACCCCAGTCCTTAGGACTTTAGATTTTACCTGGATGAAACTCTGATACAGAATCCTGGACCTTCGACGCTCTACTTTAAGATTAGAGGACTGAAGAATCTCCCTTGGGGTCAAGGAGTGACTCCCCTGCTTGGCAGGCACCTAAGAAGCAATTGTCCGTTCTGCATCACTGAAGCTCCCGCCGGACGCCGAAGTCTTTGCAACACCAGAGGTAGATTTCCAGACTTCCCCGAGGTTGTCCTGAGTCCCCAGCAAAGCTGAGGCCCGTAGCTGTCGTGGGTAACGTGGAACCATGACCCCTGGACACCGAGCACATTTGCAAGTGCATCCTCTTCCTGGTCTCCCACGAAGTTGTGCTTTGGGCTCCGAGTAGCCCTTGCCTCCAGCACCGACTGCACCGAAGATCACTGGCCTCCACTCCACGAGTGTCCTGTGAGCCAGCTCTAGGTGCGTCCACTCGAGGCTCCTTCGCGGTCGCTAGTCTGTTGGCTAGTGGGCCCTCCCGAAGGCAACTCTTCTTCTGCTTAGGCTTTCCTGGTTGCTCCAGACGTGCCCTGACTTACCCTCGCTGGGTGAGTCCCTCAGACCTTGCTGGTCTGCACCACCGTCCTTCTTCTATTTCCACAAGACTTGCCGAAACCTGACCCCGAAAGTCACCTATGCACCCGGCTTCCCTGGGTGAGGTAACTCGAGTACTCCGGTGCTCCCGTGGGTATAGACTCTAGAACAACCTAGTTCTAAAGGGGTTTGATCCAAGTCTTCCTCTAAGTGTCCCTTTCCTTTAAAACTCCAACCGCGACATTCCCTATAGAAGTCAACGGCGGCTCGCGGCTGTGTTCTCACACTGCACGCGTCCCCCGTGGGTCCCCTGTGTCACTACCTTGGGTGGTTCCTTGAGGGCCAAGCACTTCTACAGGCTCTAGGCCTTGTGTCTAGCTCAGTCGTGGTTCTTATACCACTTTATTGGTATATGGTTTGGTACGCCCCTAGGGCTCAAACGTGTATTTGTGCTATTACTGTTGATAACTAACTTATAACTTAGGTACCACAAACTCTAGCCTCATAAAGAGACTAGAGGGGTATGTTTAGCAATAAATACATATATTTTGAATATATACCTGGTGTGGTCCTCTTTCATTTGGTCACTCAAGTGATTATAGACTGGTAAAACAAGCTGCTTTACATTCCTTCAAGACTTAGCCTGAAGGCTGCTCTCCATAGCTACCACTAGGATAGCTTTCAATAAAGATTGTCTTTAACCTATCTCCAATAAGGGGTTGTTTGGACTGGTGCAAGGTAACAGAAATTAGTGGACAGCATATACCAGGCCAACTTCTCACAGTGTGCAGTTCCTGCAACAAGGAAAAATGCTAATAATCTATCAGGTCAGTGGAATATATTCCAATAGGAGTAAGTGCCCTCACACACCTGGAGAGGTGTCATGTTCATCATCTGGGCTTGCTCCTCGTCAGGCCGGCGCTGCAATACCCAACGGGCACCCACGAAGGCACTCTTTGTCAGAGATCTTTTAATTATGCCTTTTGATGAGTGTGGGTATGTAGGGTGTGGCGAGTAGTGTAGTGAAAAGGGTGATTAAAATAGGTTTAGTGATGCTAGGTTTGAGTAAACTTTATTAGTGGAGCTCATTAACCTAATTAAAACCAGTGTTGCTCGTGTGGGATACAATGGTCCTAAAGAGCAGTCGTGATTAGTTTCAAAGCTGTATGGTCAACATGTTTCTTGCCTACTGCAGCCCCTAAGGGGTCTATTGGCAATTCATCAGGACCGACGAAGAATATCTTACACTACTGCATGACTGATTCTTTAATGTGTGCAGATAATTCAAGTAAGCAGTCACACCAGACCATACTTTTGCCACAGTATGAGGTGTTAGCTTTCCTAAAGACTTGCTGTGGAATATGATAATTAACATCTTGTTCTTTGAAACTGGTATGGGTACTATCTACAAAAAGATTTGCGTTCAAATATTCTGTAAGAAGAAGGAAGTCTGACGGAAAAGTCACTGAACATGTCATGAGTGATGTAATATGTGATGTCATCAGCAGTGCATTGCGGGGGCGCAAGTTATACTTAGCTCAACTAACTATAACAACCGAATTTCTCTGGTTTTGTATGAGTAAAATGCCCAACTAACTATAACGTCCCTGAAACCTGTGGTTTTTCAGTGAATTTCTAAGGTCTTTTAAATGCACATTTCTAACAATAACGTCCCTGAAACCTGTTTTTTCCAGTGAAATTCTAAGGTTTTTTAAATGCTAATTTCTAACTATAGCGTGCCTGAAACCTATGTTTTTTTCAGTGAATTTCAAAGGTTTTTTAAATGCTAATTTCTAACTATGCCTACATAGGTAGGACATGTGCAGAAAGAGGAAGAAAGGTGCAGAAAGAAGCAAGAGAAATGCAGAAAGAGGCAACAGAAGTCCAGAAAGAGGAAGAAAGGTGCAGAAAGAAGCAAGAGATGTGCAGAAAGAACCAACAGAGGTGCAGAAAGAGGCCTTGTTGCAAAGTCATCCTGTGCCCTGGGCACCCTTCAACTTTTTGCTGACTGGTACTGGTGGTAACTGACTCTGACTGACCCTGGGCTCTGCCTAACCAGGCTCAGAGCCAGTGCTATGCTGAAAGACACTTAGACTACAGTAAAAACACCAACATACATTAGGGTACACTATGGGTTGGGGTACCCATGTGATTGGCATGACCTCCACTGTAAGGCTCTAGTACATAATAGGGCAGGGGGATTAAAACTACCTCTAAGTCCCTAGCATAAAATAGGGCATGGCAGTTTAGGGGCCAGCAGCCCTTTTCTGCACTTGCATGTGTGCACTGCTGAGGCTGAGGTCAGTTTAAAAGTAGCCCTGTGTGTGCAGAAAGAGGCAAGAGAGGTGCAGAAAGAAGGACGAGAGGTGTAGAAAGAAGCAAGAGAAGTGCAGAAAGAAGCAAGAGAGGTGCAGAAAGAAGCAGGAGCAGTGCAGAAAGAACCACAGAGGTGCAGAAAGAGGCAAGAGGGGTACAGTAAGGGGCAAGAGAAGTGCAGATAGAAGCAAAATAGGTGCAGAAAGAGGCAAGAGGGGTGCAGAAAGAGGCAAGAGCAGTGCAGAAAGAACCAAGAGACGTGCAGGAAAAGGGAAGAAGGGCGCAGAAAGAGGCACAAGGGGGGCAGGAAGACGCAAGAGAGGTGTAGAAAGAAGCAAGAGAAGTGCTGAAAGAGGTGCAAAGGGTGCAGAAAGAGCAAGAGAAGTGCAGAAAGAATCAACAGAAGTACAGAAATAGGCAAGAGAGGTGCAGAAACAGGCAGGAATGGTGCAGAAAGGGGGAACAGGGGTGCAGAAAGAGGCAAGAGAGGTACAGAAAGAGAAAACAGGGGTGCAGAAAGAAGCAAGAGGGGTGCAGAAAGAATCAAGAGCAGTGCAGAATGAACCAACAGAGGTGCAAAAAGAGGCAAGAGGGGTGTAGAAAGAGGTAGGAGAGGTGCACAAAGAGGCAAGAGAGGTACAGAAAGATGCAGCAGAGGTGCAGAAAGAGGCAAGAGGGGTTGCAAAAAGAGGGATGAGGGGTGCAGAAAGAGGCACGAGGGGTGCAGAAAGAAACAAGAGGTGCAAAAAGAAGCAACAGAGGTGCAGAAAGAGGGAAGAGGGGTGGAGGAAGAGACAAGAGAGGTGCAGAAAGAAGCAACAGAGGTGCAGAGAGAGGGAAGAGGGATGGAGAAAGAGGCAAGAGGGGTGCAGAAAGAGAAGAGGGGTGCAGAAAGAGGTACAAGGGGTGCAGAAAGAAGCAACAGAGGTACAGAAAGACGCAAGATAAGTACAGAAAGAAGCAACAGAGATGCAGAAAGAGGGAAAAGGGGTGGAGAAAGAGGCAAGAGAACTGCAGAAAGAAGCAACAGACATGCAGAAAGGGGGAAGAGGGGTGGAGAAAGAGGCAACAGGGGTACAGAAAGAAGCAAGAGAGGTGCAGAAAGAAACAAAAGAATTGCAGAAAGAAGGAACAGAGGTGTAGTAAGAAGCAGGAGGGGTGCAGAAAGAAGGAAGAGGGGTGCATAAAGGCAAGAGAGGTGCAGAAAGAGGCAAGAGGGGTGCACAAAGAAGCAAGTGAGGTGCAGAAAGAGGCAACAGAGGTGCAGAAAGAGGCAACAGAGGTGCAGAAAGTAGAAGAGATGTGCAGAAAGAGGCAAGAGAAGTGCAGAAAAAGAAAGAAAGGTGCAGAAAGAAGCAACAGAAATGCAGAAAGAGGCAAGAGAGGCGCAGAAATAAGCAAGAGTGGCTTGCACACATTAGTACCAATTTAACACCCACATTTAGCAATAATTAACAGGTGACCATTCTAGGTTTACAAAGGACCTTCCACCACGCTGTAACACTTGTCGCTGCATTTTTGGTAACGTTTGAGCCATTTGAGCTAGAAACAAGCCTTTTTTTGTTCAAATCTGCAGATTAGGCAGCAGATGATGAATGATGTGACTAACGCGGAAAATGTATAAAAGGGGCGTGGCCTCGGACCACCTCTCTGCAATCCAGCTCTGTGGCGCTTACTGGAGGTACCTGGTGGGCAAGTTGGCCCCCAGGGACCCTCAGTATTCAAGGGGAATTAATTCCCAACTTACAACACGCCAGGGGGTGCGTTTGCAGAGTGGTGGAGAAAGGGGGCGTGGCCTAGTATGAGAAGTTAGCAATCCTGCTTTGTGGGACTTACTGGAGGTAATAGGAGGGGTAGTTGGCCCCCAAGGTTGACGTTGGGGGCTAACTACCCCTCCTGTTACCTCCAGTAAATCTGACACAGTGGGATTGCTAAGAGGTGTTCGGAGGCCACGCTCACCTTTCTCCACCACTCTGCAAACACGACTGCTATGTTATAGTTAGTAATTAGCATTTAAAAAACCTTTCAAATTCACTGAAAAAACCATAGGTTTCAGGCACGTTATAGTTAGTAATTAGCATTTAAAAAACCTTTGAAATTCACAGAAAAAAACATAGGTTTCAAGGACATTATAGTTAGTTGGACATTTCACTCGTACAAAACCAGAGAAATTCGGCTGTTATAGTTAGTTGAGCTAACTATAACTCGCGCCCACAATGCACTGCTGATGATGCACATATTACATCATTCATGACAGGAGATGTGGCAACCAAGTATATGTGAAGGACGCAAGTCACCCATCAATAAAAATGCACACAATACCAAGTGTAGCAGTGATGTGGTGGACAGACCTCACTATGCAGAGCACAAACCTCTCCATGTGGACATATACTGCTGGTGCTTGTAGTGTTGTGGACAATAGACGCAACCATGTTACCTCAGGCAGTGGGGGAGATCTCGGTCATGTAGCTGTGTTGTCCCCCCCTGGAAGCGGAAGCGGAGTGGGCTGGTCCAACGTACACCACTCCAGCGTAGGAGTATGAATAAATAGGCTGGGGCTCTGGGTGTGGTTCACTTGTGGGAAGGCCAAAGCGTCTGCCAGGGCAGCAGCCCTCACCCTGCCACGAGGCCTCAGCCATGACCGCCGGCCTCCTCGACACAGGCCCCCTGCGAACCCAGCAGCAGAGCACCACAGACTTATGTCTGTACAGACTACTGCCTTCGATCTACACTGTGGACAGCAGGGCTCACAATTCAGATCGAGTCGCGATTGCAGATGACGCAGTCCAGTAGGCAAGAGACATTGCTCCCAGTGCGACCCGCCCGGACCACGCATCATCGCAGACTGCGCACACACTGAGTGCTTCAGGTGCCACTAACTCAGTGCACCACAAGTCAACGCCACGTGGACTTAAGACAGAATTCATTAGGCAAAAGACATTGCTACCAGTGCGGCCCCCCCGGACCATGCATTATCGCAGGCTCCACACAAGCTGGTTTCTTCAGGTGACACTAACTGTACAGCTCAACTCAACGCCACGTGGCTGTGGACCTTTGCTAACCGCTGCCTCCGGCCTACACTGCGGTCATCAGGGCTCACATTTAAAATTGACTCTTGATTCATTAATTGCAGAGTCCAGTAGGCAACTAAGTATTACGTCCCTAAAACCTACATAATATCCTTTTAGTATCCTTGCTTCAAGAACTTGTTTTATATCAGTTATAGCTTTAGTACAATGACCAAATTCATCTTGCAAGTCCAAAGGAACACTGAATGGCAGTCTACACTGCGGACAGCAGAGCTCACAATTTGAATTCAGTCTTGATTTATTAATTGCAGACAGAATTGTACTCTATGTCCTCGAATTTTGTCAAGAGGAAGTGACAAAAAGCATTCCTTGATGTCTGTGCTGACTACTGCCTTCGATATACACTGCGGTCAGCAGGGCTCACAATTCAGATTGAGTCGCGATTGCAGATGACGCAGTCCAGTAGGCAAGAGACATTGCATCATCGCTGGCTGCGCACATGCTGAGCGCCACACCTACCACTAACTCTATGCAGCTCAAGTCAACGCCACGTGGCTGTGGAGTCTTCCTGACCACTGCCTCCGGCCTACACTGCGGTCAGCAGGGCTCACAATTCAGATCGAGTCACTATTGCAGATGACGCAGTCCAGTAGGCAACAGACATTGCATGATCGCTGGCTGCGCACACGCTGAGCGCCACACCTACCACTAACTCTATGCTGCTCAAGTCAATGCCAGGGGGCTCTGGGCTCTTCCTGACCACTGCCTCCGGCCTACACTGCGGTCAGCAGGGCTCACAATTCAGATCGAGTCGCGATTGCAGATGACGCAGTCCTGTAGGCAAGAGACATTGCATCATCGCTGGCTGCGCACACGCTGAGCGCCACACCTACCACTAACTCTATGCAGCTCAAGTCAACGCCACGTGGCTGTAGGCCCTTCCTGACCGCTGCCTCTGGCCTACACTGTGCTCAGCAGGGCTCACAATTCAAATTCAGTCTTCATTCATTAATTTCAGAGTCCAGTAGGCAACTAACTATAACGTCCCTGAAACCTACATATTTCGACAGTGTATTCCATAAATGTTTCATCTTTTGTTCCATACACCTACACTGCGGTTAGCAGAGCTCACAATTTAAATTGAGACATGATTTATTTATTGCAGAGAGAATTGTACTCTATGTCCTCGAATTTTGTAAACAGGAAGTGACTAAAAGCATTCTTTGATGTCTGTGCTGACTACTGCCTTCGATCTACACTGCGGATAGCAGGGCTCACAATTCACATCGAGTCGCGATTGCAGATGACTCAGTCCAGTAGGCAACAGACATTGCTCCCAGTGCGGCTCGCCCGCACCACGCATCATCGCTGGCTGCGCAAACGCTGAATGCTTCTGATGCCCCTATCTCAGTGCAGCACAACTCATGGACCCTTTATGATAAAATGTTTTGTGTATAATTTCACATCTGCTGCCCCTACCTCAGTGTACCACAAGTCATGGACCCTTTACGATACAATCTTGTGTGTATTATTTCACATCTGTTGCCCCTACCTTAGTGCAGCACAAATCATTGACCCTTTATGATTGAATCTGTGTGTCTGATCAAATAATTACTGTTGTACTTGTTGCCAGCACCAACCATTCCCGGAGGGCTGGCTTACACTCACCCCACACGCATCCAGCACAGACGTCACTGGACATGTGACCCTGGTAATAAAAATGAGTCAAGCGCACGTGCTCGTACCCAGTTCCACTATCTATCTGTGTCCGTGTGTTCATTATGTATGCAAGATGCCGCCCCTGGGCCCTACCACATTACATTGTGCTGTGGACAGCGTATGCAACCATGTTACCTCTGGCAGTGGGGAAAACTTCGGTTATGTAACTTTCTCTCGGTCATTGTACAAGTACGTACGTAGAGACTGGACAATCCCTAGCACACAGCCAGGAAGACCAAATCCAAGAGAAGAAGGTGTGCCATGCGCCCAACAAAGGAAAGAGAGGGAGAGAACGAGGGAGAGAGACGGAGTGAGATAGCACAAGCATCGCAAGGCCACTCGGGCACCTGGCTCCACATGCCAACATGTGTGTGTGCATCGCCATCCGTACACCATGAGCCCAAGGCCGTGTCCCAATCTCAGCGCCAAAGCCACATCACATTCCGAAAACGCAAGTAGTAGACAGACAAACATCAGGGATGAAAGCACCATTGTCCCAATGCAAAAGGCGGGAGGACACCTGCACCTCTGACCTTGGTCCAGAACGTGCCTGGAACACCCTGATAGAGATGCAATGGCAGATGGGGATGACTCCCACACCACGCATTCCGCAAATGAACCATCCGACTTATCCACAGCCCACACACAGAAGCCCCTGCCTGTGGTACCCCCGCATGGGATACCCTTGACACTCCTGGAAACAGCAACCCAGTACCCACAACGTTGCACACACATTCAAATCCTTGCTCAGAGCTGTGGCATATCCTCCACACAACTGCTGCAGTTCAGAAGAGTGCCGGTTCACGAGACGCACCAACGCAATGGCAGGCCATACCGGGCACATGCACAACCCCCGTTACGTGGAACAGTACCGTGCACGTATGCTGCAACTACTGGGTGCACTGCCACTGGCAGTGCTGCGGATCAGTTACAGGCTCAGCTTCCGCATTGTCCACGTCACCTGCGTCCAGCCCTGGTTCCACTGCCAAACATGCACATTCGAGTGTCCCATGGATGTCTGCCTATCCAACACAACTGTTGATGAATTGGACTATGACTTGTGTTTGCACCCCCTGTTGGATCACGAACAGGAGTGTAACCGAGACAGCCGTGCATGGGATGCCTTGACATACTGCGTATGTATTGGTAGTTGTGCATGGGAGATGGCACCATTTCTCGTGTGCAGTGACCACATCGAGGCGCTCCCCTATTGGGCTGTATTGCGGATCGGTGAGACGGCGTGGGCTGAGCACACCTGCCCGGACCACCTAATGGATTGGCTCACCCTGGTGTTCCTTGAACATGACAACGACGTACTATTGGAACACATTGCACATGAAGCTGCACGGGCATTCATGGACGAGTAACTACGTACCTGCAGCCACATCCTATTGCCACCCACAGCACATGGCCCAACAACTTGTTGCACAGTGGGGATTGCTCACATATCCCACCAAAACAGAGGACACGTCTCCCTTCGGTCGAGCTCTGGATGCATGTGCGTGGAATAACGCGTGTGCACACACACCTGTCCAAGGCGACGCAGGTCTATGGTCCGAGCAACACAGCGTCATTTGGCAACTTTGCCAATTCGGACACACTGCTCGGTGAGAGCACACACATGGCGATGTAGCATGACATGTGAACCTGTTGGACCCTCACACCTGATCACTGTCGGCAGAGCAGACAATTGCTGCACCCCGGAGGCAGAGCACCATGCAGACCCCACGTACAGTGAGTCGTGCCCCCTCACACGGGGCACTGTGCAGACGCCAAACAACACATGACTCATCCAGCAAGGCAAGGTGGGCCGTGAGCGTTGCCATATGTGATAAATCTTGTCCATTTCAGCCCCAACATCATCTGCCCCTCGACATCTACCCATGCTGCGAGTAAGTGTCTTAAGCATGTCCGTGCCTGTTGTGGCCGTTGCCTCATCCGTACTCACATGCACATGCCAATAAAGCCTATGCCACTCCACTGGTTTCTAACTGTGAGGTGTGTTGTAAAGATTGTCCACTCATGTGCCACAATGAGCCTCGTCCCAACACAGGGAAGAACTGACTGTCGCATGTGCAACGGGGTGTATCCCTTTGGCAAGCTCCGCCTCTGTGAGCCAGACATTGTTTTTGCATAGGTGCTGGATGACATCTGATGCAGCCCCATCACCTATGCAGTCTGATGTGTCAGGGGCACACAGCCATGCAGCCATCACCCCGCCACACACACCGGACACAGAACCTGTATGAGGGGAGTTTTGTACCACATTGCCTTCATTACTGATGTTCTGTGATTCCTATGTGTCTGGGCTGCATTGTGGGGGAATTGCCCCTGCAGCTCTGATTTCGTGTAGCCTTCTCCCCTTGAGACGGGGTGCCTTTGGATTGTGTGCTTTTCGGGGCCTGTTTTGCTTTTGACTTGGGTGATGTGTGCTCGGGGACTGATTTTGTGGCCTGGTGCATTGTTGGTCTGCTGCGTGTATTGTAAGGCATGGGTTGTGGTTGCACGCGGACACGTCGGAGTGTGACCTGCTCCTTTGAGGATGTGATCCACACTTGGCTCCGTACATGTCGCTTCGTGGGCCATGTCATTTTCTTTGCACAGCTGCTATGCTATCCGACATGCAGTGTTACTTGCATAGTCAGTGTGGGTCACGGATCTGCTGGTTTGCTAGATTCAGCATATGTGCAAGGGTAGGTTGTAATATTGGTGATAGGGGGGGCACTCTGTGCACATTGTGGATGGGGGCCTACTTGGCATTTGGATGTGTGCTGCAGTGTGCCAAGGCATTCAGGGACATGTTCCAGGGTCATTGTGGGTGTAGTGTGTGCTGCACAAATCAACGCCGTATCTGATTTACAAAACTACATACTCGTTTAAACATAACAAACTATACTGCTTATTTGTTACCTGTATACCTTACTCCTAAAACCATGTAATCTTTCAAACATATGTCACGTCACTTTTGTACCATTGAAACTGATTATGACCTTCTCTTTACACTACAGATCCCATGAACACGTTTACTTTGTCCATTTACTCTCTATGTAATCTGTGCACATTCTGAACAGGCTCGCAGTATATCACTTGTTTTCACTTATACTCAAATGTACATTACAGTAAAAAAATGACATCACAACCTATGCATATGTAATATTTCCTACATAATACAGTGCATTTCTATACCATTAAAACTGATTGCAGCATTCTTTATATAATACAAATTCTACCAATATGCCAATAAACCTATAAGTGCTATTTTTATAATACAAAAAGCTGTATTAGATTATTTTTATAAACAGTACTGCTGGGGGCACAAAATGGTGGTGCAAGGTAGACAGAGTAAATGAAGGTGTAATTCCAAACTTTTTATGTATCATCCCTTTACTATACGTATATTAACAGCTTTAACTGGGATGAAAAAATTGGCGGCTCTCTTAAAGGGGTGGCGGAGCCTACTACTGATAACACCCGGACCACTTAAACGCCTGCGTATATTCAGCAGAGGAACACACCGTGACAATTACTATCACCACTAATCACATTTACTTTACCACTGTGAACAAAATCGTACATAAAATATGCAAAGAACATTTTCATTTATTTTTCATCTCTCACATATGTAAAAAAAATGACTTCTGAAGAAACGCTCCCCAACAACTTAGATTTCCTAAGAACACCCAAATGCAAAGCCTCGCAGTACCACACCAGCCTTGACTGACATTGAAATCTACCTCTCAGTGTAAAAAATGAGACCACAAAGTGTGCACATAACATTTCTTCTTTTTTTCCATCTGTGTTAAGTTAATAACACATGAATTTTCTACTGTCACCCCTTCTCCAATATTTCCAGACTGAGCATAATTTCCAAACGTGCCACATTCTGTTTATCTCGCCGGAATAGATATACAAATCGAAATTAACGCTACATCAAATTTTCAAAACCATACAGGGCCATATTCACAAGAATGGCGATAACATTATCGCTGCTTTAGCGGCAGGAAACTGCCGCTAAAGCGGCGATAATGTTATCGCTGGTGTTGAGAATATGGCCCACAGTCTTTTACAGGTGACAACTTACACTTTTTCTTTGTGAAAAACTCCTAAACATATATAAAGTACTTGTTTAACAACTAGTTACACATTATGCATATTTTAGCACCAATAAAACACCAGACTTTACTAACACTATGTTATTTAGAAATAAAAAATACTTTCAGAGTTAAAAATATCGTCTCAAATACTTAACCACTACTACAAAGCACAAAACACACCTTCTTAATTTGTAATTTACATTTGTAGTTGGTATGAAGATTTCAAATGTTACAAACGCATGCAATTCTTTTCTTGTCACACAGTACATGTAATGCACCGCTTTCATCAAGAATGGAACCAGTAATGTCACAATTTCCCTGTTGCTCCACACATAAATACATGTAAAGAGCAAATCAGAATAGTTCCTTATTTTTTTTAGATTGCAAAACCTCTCTTTATTGGTTATTTTTGAACTTTCCATATAAACAGTTTTTTAAGGACACATACAGGTGAAAACTTCAAGGTATTGTATCAACTATTTCTAGAACATTCTACGACACGTGCAGGTTAAAAGTTCATCATTTTTTTAAACCTACCGATATTTTTTTGCAACATTTTCTCCAACATTTAACGGCACGTGGAGGTCAAAGTTCACCATTCTTTCAAGTTTGAACTGCACCTTCCAAATAAAATTAGCAGGTGTGGTTGAGCTGAGCAAATTTCATCCTATAATATGTACTCCACGTATAAACTGCTTTTTATTAACCAATCACAAAGATGCTTTTCATCAAAACTAATATACACTCTACTTTTTAGGACACAATACATTTCATATAACGTTTTGTATGTAAAAAAAAAAGTAGTTCCCCATGTTTAAACATATCTCTTATTCTACGAACGGACTGCATGAGCTACAGACATTTATCCATATCTTCTAGCCATACCTTCAAAATGCTAGTGTGGATTGTAGGACATAGCTATGTTTTCTGGTGCAAGAGGTATGCAGAACAGAGACGTATTGACTTAGACCTAGGTTTACAAAATGTGCACATTAAATGGTTTGCACAGAGAGGATTGAAGTGGCACTAATTGCTCCCTTTGGTTAAAACCTGTTTGCATCTCCAACACCCTGATCTCATGATTGTGCACTGTGGTGGTAACGACCTAGGCACATTGACTGGGGTAGGTTTAGAAATGCTTATGAAGGACACCTTTGGACAATTGATGTTACTTTTGCCTCAAACTGTCTTTGTATATTCCAATATATGCCAAAGACAGAAGTGGAAAATGGTCAAACCAATTTTGTCATAAGATTGAAAAATCTAGGAAGAATGTCAACAAAGCTGTGTCTGCATACCTCAGAGACCATAGAATGGGGTCGATTTACAACAACAACATACGTTTTGATATGGCTGATATCTACAGAAGTGATGGAGTACACTTCACAGATGAGGGAAACCGAGTTTTCCTGATTAACCTGAAGCTGTGCATTAGCACTTACATGTAGCTCCAACTAATAAACACAAGCCGCCTTATACTCCCAATTTTGGCTCGCAGAGTGTCAGCTGCGGTTCGGCTAGCAGAGGGACACCTGTGGGCCATCGGGCAGGCTCGCAGAGGAGGAGCTGTGGCCCGTGGGCTCAGCTCGCAGAGGGAGACCTACGAGCTCGCAAAAGCACAGCACCGTACTAGCTCGCAGAGGGAGACCTGTGGCCTAACTCGCAGAGGGAGACCAACGGGCCAACAGGCCTGCTAGCAGACACACAGCTATCAGTTAACGGGCTGGCTCGCAGAGATACAGCTGCGAGCCCTCCGAGCTACAACCCGACGGGCTAACTCGCAGAGGGAGAGTAACGGGCCGACGGGCCTGCTAGCACAGACACAGCTACGAGCTAACGAGGTAGCTCACAGAGGTAGAGCTGCGGGCCCGACGGCTCGCAGACACAGAGCTACGAGCCGATGGACTGGCTTCTAAAGGCATAGCCGCGAGCTGATGATGTGGGCAGAGGGAGCGTAAAAGGAGTATCTCGCACAGACAGACCTGCGGGATATTTTAAGTATTGCCTCGCAGAGGTAGAATTACGGATCCTATGCCTTTTAGAGGGAGAGATGCGAGCTGACGGACTGAGTCACAAAATGGCTCACAGCTCGCAATCGCAGAGCTGCGAGCCAATGGACTGGCTTCTAAGGGAATAGCCGCGAGCTGGTGATGTGGGGAGAGGGACCGTGAAAGGGGTATCTCGCACAGACAGAGCTGCGGTATATTTTTAGTGTTGCCTCGCAGAGGTAGAACTACGGACCTGATGCCTTGTAGAGGGAGAGTTGTGAGCTGACGGACTGAATCACAAAATGGCTGCCAACACTTCCTAGTTTCAACAGTTCGCAGCCAATGAGCCGCAAGCTCGTGCTCATAACGCTTCAGCCAATCAGATGTCAGAATTCTTAAATATCGATATCTGGAAAATTTGATATTTCTCTAAAACTACTGAATGGATTTACCCGATTTAAAGAAAAGCGTGCTTTCTGGACCAAGACCTTTCTCTGTGCCAAATTTGGCGTAATTCCGTTCAGCAGTTTGACCTGTAGCCTTGTCTAAAGTTTCCTATGGAAATTGCATGGAGAAAACACGTTTTGGGACCCCCTTTTTCTTAGCCCCCTTGACGAATCCCCCAAACTTTTAGGATAGGAGCTGACCTGAAAAGAGGAACTTTTGGGAACATTTCTTAGAGATTCGTCAAACGACGCCAAAGTTATAAGCACATCAAAAAATGCTTTTTCTATGGAAATGTGGTCCTAACTATAACTACCTACTGGCGACCGCCAGTAGGTAATATATATATATATATATATATATATATATATATATATATATATATATATATATATATATATATATATATATATATACTACTACGGCAGTCGCCAGTAGGTAGTTATAGTTAGGACCTAGTTTCCATAGGAAAAGCATTTTTATTTTCCCAATAACTTTGGCGCCGGATGACGAATCATCGCGAAATTTTAAAAACTAGTGGGGCGCTCCGGTCAGCTCCTGTCTTGAAAGTTTCGGGGTCATTCGGCAAGCGGGGGCCGAGAAAAAAGGGGGGTCTCAAAAGGTGGTTTCTTCATGTTAATTCCCATAGGAAACTTTAGCCACGGCTACAGCCCGAACTGCTGAACGGAATTACACCAAATTTGGCAAAAAGGTAGTGGTTGGTTCAGAAAGCGCCCTTTTATAAATGGTGTAAATCCGTTCAGTAGTTGTGAGAAAATCAAAAAATAGAGGTCAAAAAATCAATTTCCCATAGGAAAATTTAGACACGGTTACAGCCAAAACTGCTGAACGGAATTACACCAAATTTGGCAAAAGGTAGTGCTTGGTTCAGAAAGCACCCTTTTTTTAAATGGTGTAAATCCGTTCAGTAGTTGCTGAGAAAATCAAAAATAAAAGTTTCGATATTTAGAGGCACGGAGGATCCGCGGACCCTCCCGACCACGAGCTTTATTCTAATTGGCTGTCAACACTCCAAAGCAGGAAGTGTTGGCAGCCATCTTGTGACTCGGTAGAACTGAGTCACAAGAAAACAGAAAAACAAACGCGAAAAACAAGAAAAGGGGGCAGGGTAGAAACACCCTGACCCCCTAGGCCTGCTCAGGGGGTCCCACAAGGACCCCCAGGGCCCAAAAAAGCATTTTTTTTTTTAAACGGCGAAAATCGCGTAGGATCCGCGAATCCCGGGGGCATGTTCAACATAATTGCGGGGGCCCAGGGGGGACCCCGCAGCCACGGGGACCGCCACCCCCCGGGGCTTGTCTGAAATATTTGCGGAGGCACACAGCCCCCCCGCAGCCCCGGGGACCGCCACCCCCCGGGGCTTGGTTTTTTTAATGTTGGGGGGGCCACCCCCGGGGCTTTTATCAAATATTTGCGGGGGCACACAGCCCCCCCGCAGCCCCGGGTACCGCCACCCCCCGGGGCTTGTCTGAAATATTTGCGGAGGCACACAGCCCCCCCGCAGCCCCGGGGACCGCCACCCCCTGGGGCTTGGCTTTTTTAATGTTGGGGGGGGCCACCCCTGGGGCTTTTATCAAATATTTGCGGGGGCACACAGCCCCCTGCAGCCCCGGGTACCGCCACCCCCGGGGCTTCTTTAAGTAAATAATTTACCTGAGTGGGGGGGCTCGAGCCCCCCCACATGCCCCGGGGACCGCCACCTCCCCGGTGCACTAAATATTTAAATATGGGGGTCCGTAACGGACCCCCAGAGCCCCGGGACCACCACCTCCCCGGGGCTTTAAAAATGTTGGGAGGGGGGCCGTGCGGCCCCCTTCCTGGAGCCTGTGATGGCCCTGGGGTCCGCCACCACCCAGGGCCAGCTCCTGCAGTGTCCCGGGGTACCCACCCCTGGGACACTGCTGTTTGCAATGACAGGGCGGGAGCCTCGCGGCTCCCGCCCTGTCATTGCAAACTGTGGTTTGGGTTTTGAAAGCGAGAGCAGGAAACCTGCTCTCCCTTTCAAAAATCAAACCACATTGCTTTTCCACACGGGGAGCTGCATGTCAGCAGCTCCCCGTGTGGAAAAGCAATGGCAGCTCCCGCAGGAGGCAGGGAGCCGGTGGGACTGTGGGGGAATTGGGGACCCCCCCACGGTCCCCAACGAGAGGCCAAGCCCCAGGGGATGGGGTCCCCGGGGCCATGAGTGGCCTGGGAGGGGGGCCACGTGGTCCCCCTCCCCATTATAAAAAAAATAAAATAAAACACGGAAAGGCCGGCCCCGGGGGATGGGGTCCCCGGGGCCATAAATGGCCTGAGGAGGGGGGCCACGCAGCCCCCCTCCAATAATTTAATTTAAAAAAGAAAACACTGGCCATGCCCCTGGGGATGGGGTCCCCGGGCCGCATATGGCCTCGGGAGGGGGGCCACGCAACCCCCTTCCATTTAAAAAAAAAAAAAATAGGGGTGAGGCACTGGGGGATGGGGTCCCCAGGGCCAATAAAATAGGAAAGGTAGGGGGGCCACACAGCTCCCCTTCTTAAAAAAAAAGATCGCCCCCTCCCTGCAGCACTCTGCAAATGCGCCCCCTGGCGCGTTGTAAGATGGGGAACTAATTCCCCTTGAATACTGGGGGTCCCTGGGGGCCAACTAGCCCACCAGGAACCTCCAGTATGCGCCAGGGAGCTGCGTTGCAGAGAGGTGTTCAGAGGCCATGCCCCTTTTTACACCTCTCTGCAACGCAGCTCTGTGGCACTTGCTGGAGGTACCTGGTGGGCTAGTTGGACCCCAGGGACCCTCAGGATTCAAGGGGATTTTATCCCCCAACTTAAAACACGCCACGGGGCGCGTTTGCACAGTGGTGAAGGGAGGGGGCGGGGCCTGAGGTGACATGTGTGCAAACACGCCCTGTGGCGCGTTTTAAGTTGGGGAATTAATTCCTCTTCAATCCTGAGGGTCCCTGGGGTCCAACTAGCCCACCACGTACCTCCAATAAGTGCCACAGAGCTGCGTTGTAGAGTGGTGTATAAAGGGGCGTGGCCTAGGCCACCTCTCTGCAACGCAGCCCTGTGGCGCTTACTGGAGGGCAGACACTGTACGGCTGTTTTAAAGGCACTGTGGCCATATTTATAGATTATTATTACTGCAACTTGGGCTGTATAATGATTGGCTTTGCTGGCATAGTGCGGAGCTGAGTGTTTGTTTTATATGTCTAAAGTGCATAAAGTGAATATGAATAGACATATCTGAAAACATAAAGCATAATATAAAGAAATATACTGATATGAATCAAGGAATCAAAACGTAGCTTTAAAACAAATCGGTTCCAAAGTCCAACTAGCAGTAATTGAATTTTCTCCATAGTATGGACCCAGTAGAAACTGTAGTGCCTCAACTGGGATTGGCACTTTAGCAGTAGAGCTTTCCTTGCATTCCCTTTTGGGACACGAAATAGGCTACCAATAGTGCCACAATGTAAGCTTCAAATGCTTCCCTGAACCCGTAACTACTGTATCACGCTCCGCTAATACAATTCACGCCTTGCCTCTTAGTACAGCTGCCTGGATCTTTTCTACTATAACACGAACTTCAGACGATTAGTTATATACCCACGCAATTTCGTGAATTCCAAGTTACCTAAAACTTGTTTGGTTCTCAATTTGATAGAACTATGTTATCAACCAATAGCCTTAAACTGCTGCTATAAATGAAATTTAAAAACAAGAAAAGGCTTAAGTCCTTTAGTTTATAGTCAGCATTAGTAGATGTTTATTAAATTGCATTTCTTGTTTAAATATCATGATGGCAACTTATTTTATGCTAATTACCAACATGCAATTAAGAAATATAACTAGAAAGTCTTCACAGAATATGAATTTGTTTGAAGGTGTAGGTAGAAGACAAACGGTGCAGAAGATCGCATCTGGATACTAATGAAAAGGTTAGGCCAAATAAACACTTGAACATTCTAGAAATAAAAGACATTCGTTATAAAAAGATTATTCAGCTTAATTCGTCAGAGTAATGACATTGTGGAACTACAGACATCTAATGTGGTGAAAAAACTCTTGTGCATACCAGGGGCCTTATCTACAAGAACGTGACTCAGCACGGCACCGCAAGCCATTTGGCTGCGCCGCAATGAGTCACTTTCAAAGCACAGGGATGCGACATATTTACAATAATATGTCGCATCCCTGTACTTTCCCGTGCACTTGAGCACAATTGGCTGCCATGCACCATCGCAGGCACCCTTGCACCGTGGTGCAAGGGTGCCTGCGACACATTCCCAGGTTTACAAAAGGTTGTAAATCTGGGAACGCGGCAGAAGCCATGGGTGTTATGTGGGAACACCCACAGCAACAATCATGGCATGCCCCTTTCACGCAAAGTGCTGCGTTGAAACGGGCCGTATTTACTAAGACACAAAAAGCCACGCAGGGTGGCTTTACATGCCCTTGCAAATATGGGGCAGCAAAATGCGCCGCCGATGTTTCACTAAAAGTGGCATACCAGTGGCGCTAGAGGCTAGTAAATAAGCCCCCAGATGTTTTGTCATTATACTACCAGATGCTGGCCTTCTATGTTTCTGCTACATACAGCTTTGGGCAACACAAAAAATATAGCTGCAAAGTGTTACTTTGCAAAAAATTGTACACATACACTGTGGCACCTGCAAGAGAATGTTATTTTGAAGTTGTTATAACAATAGCTCCATAAACAGAATTATATTTTTTTATGTAATAGCAGAATTAAAACACTACACAGATTTTTATTATGTCTATTTGTTTGATCAAGGCATACACTTTGCATGGTATCTGGCTTTTTGGGATTGAAGTATCCAAGTGTGGATCATGTAACATAGTTTGTTTTCTGCTGGGGACTGTGGTGGGACAACGGGATTACAGAATTCACGGCTGGGAGATGATTAGAGAGAATAAAAGATTTGAGTGGTTGTTGGCCATTTCAGGGCCATTAAACGCCTTCATACCAAGGTATCCAAATCTTTTGATTCATATGTGCTGAAAATAAAAGCAAATAAAAGCATCAGCTTTTTCAGGGAAGGAATGTCTGTTCGTCATTGTGTTCTCTGTCCTATCACGTCATCGTGAAGCATAAATAGCTTTACTGTAGGAAGCTTGAGCTCAGCTTAAGTAATGTTTTAATAGAGAGCCTAGTTTTTTACTTCAGACTAAGAGGCGTATCAGTCATTCACTGAAAATATTGTAATTATCTGCACAAGAAGGGTCTGGCGGATAGTTTATGGAATTGATTGCTTATTGTTTCATGTTGAGATGGTGGATGTGTGAAAGTGAGATAATGGGTGTTTTTGTCCATGTTGTTTCTTCTACAGTGGTAACTCTTGTTCTATGTATTTCAATACAAAGTTGTTTTTATATGATTGCAAGTACATTATGAGGGATACTGGTTACAATCAATCAAATAGTTATGTTTATTTAGACCAATGGCCTTTAAACAACACACCATTAAAATATAGTTCAAATACATATATAAAAATACATCTGATAAGACCATATACAATTGTAATATAAAAATATACATTCCAATAAAATCTACGTGTTTTCCAATTAAAACTACAAATGCCCATCGGTGGTACCTCAGCCCTCCTCCTAGTTCTCCATAAGCATTACCCTTACTGCCCTCATAACTCTTCCAATAGCACATGCTACATCTAAAAAGCGCATATCGGTTAAAAATTCTGCAGCGTGCCTTTGTGTCTTAATTCCATATTTCAGGAATATTGGGCGTAGCCACTGTCTCCGCTGTTGTTTAATTGTTAGGCAGTCCAACAGAATATGCAACATGTCACATTTAGAGTTCAACCCACAAGAACAATTCCCTCCTATACTGACCATTTTAGTTTTTATCATATCATTTGTCTTACAAGGGTTAAGACCAATTCTTACTCTTAATACTTCATTTCGTAATAACTGTTTAGGTAGGGTGTCCACATACGGGTAACTCACATTATTCTGCCATGCGTTAAGCATTAAGTGAACTGATTTTTTCTCTTTTACATAATTGTAATCACTTTCATAGGACAATTCTTTGCCTAGTGCTTTCAGCTCACTTTTGAAATTTCAATCTGTAAGGACTGCAGAGGCAGCCTTACTTTCATATCTTTACACACGGCAACCATGTTAGACCTAGCCCTTCTGGCCCATTTGAGTTCACTTTGCACAATTTCATTCTTGCACCACTGAGCCACTTTCTGTCTTCCTCCCCATTCAATGTTCCCTAGAACCGTACTAAGGCTTTTGCAGCCAGTATATTCCAGGAGATCATGCCAGTTTCCATTCTTATTGCTTGTATCATGGCAGAGCTGGGGAGTGAGCGCAAATACTTCAAGCATTTCCCTTCCTCAGCATCCCACCTGCTTTTGCCAGTTATGTATAGCAATTCAGCTCCATATTGCAGTTGCAGGGGGATCATTGCTGCATATGCTTTTAGTGCTGGTCTACATGACATTTCTCCAAAGGCCTTGTTAAATTTTTTCAACCCGCTCACCGAGGCAATAGCTCTGGTCTTCAGGGTCTCTAGATGAATTTTCCATTTCAAGAACCGTTCGAACCAGACTCCAAGGTATTTATATTTGTTTACAAGTTCCAATCTCTCCGTGCCTAGGTGCCAGTTGAATTTACTACCAGAATTCCCAAAACAAAGTATCCTAGTTTTATCCATATTTACCACTAATCTTTTCCCCCTACAATAAGCCTCAAACGTGTCTAATTTTCTTTGCAGGCCTATTTCTGTCTGATCTAAGATCACCAGATTGTCTGCATACAGGAGGCACGCCAAATGTTTACCATTCATCTTGGGACTAAAACCATTAGAGGCAGCTAGAGTCATTGGTAGATCAGCGACAAATAAGGAGAAGAGTAAGGGGGCTAAAACACAGCCCTGTCTTAGCCCATTATTTACTTGTATATTTTGTGTTAACGTCCCCTCTGTATCCATAATCACCTGAGCCCAGTTACTCCTATGTAATTCCTGTATCAGCCTTAGTAGATCTTTCGGGATATCTAATTTTTCCACGGTCTCCCACAGGCGTTTTCTATCTACCAAATCAAAAGCTGCACGGAAGTCTACAAAACAATAGAATAGGCTCCCCCTCTGCTCCACAGACTCAATAGACCAGAGTGAAAAGCAGTGGTCAATTGTCGAGTGCCGTTCTTCAAAACCCCCCTGTTCAGGAGGTACTATGTCATTTTGATCTGCCCAATCTTTTAGCACTTCTAGGATTACTTTTGCAAACACCTTTTCGGCCACATCCAGGAGATTAATCAGCCTATAGTTTTTCGGGCTTTTTATATCTCCCTTTTTATGTATCGGCCTGATAATTGCGCCTCTCCAACTTTCAGGTATAATCCCTGTGTCCAAAATTCTGTCAAACAGCCTATACAGTAACTCCGCCCACCAATCCGGGCAAGTTTTTATAATTATTGCAGGCATATTGTCAGGTCCAGCAGCTCGAGTGAGGTTTAATCTTACAATAATACTTCTAATATTACTTAATGTAAATCTAGACCTTATATCCTCATTCACCTTCTCCCAGGGTGTTATTTGTTTCTCCCCCTTTTTGCCATATATCTCCTCCAGGTAGCCCACCCAAGCTTCTTCCTCTACCACACAGATCATTTGTCCCAGGGATTTCCGTGACCCTTCTTGTACAAGTTTCCAAAAGTTTTTTATGTTTTTACTTTCTATTGCCTCTATCATAAGCCTCCAGGACTTATCTTTTCTGCTCTCTAATCACATTTTTATACCTACGCCTTAACTTCAACAGTGCATTTTGTCTGTCTTTGTCATACTGGTTACGCTGTAAGTACATAATGTATCCATATACAAATTTACGGTTTAATACTATAGTTCTACCATAAGAGCACTCTAAGCGCTAATCTATTTAATATTAATAATTTCCATAATGGAAAGGACAGAGTGTAGTTTCATTGCATGATGTCATCAGTGATGTCATCTTTGGTGTCATCAATAATGTAATATGAGACACCAATGATGTAATCGTCAAGAAAGATACCATTTAACATGTCATTATTGATGTTACATGTGAGGTCATACGCAGTGCAAGATGGGATCAAAAGTTATTGGTTGTTTACTTAATCATAACTGGTGTAATTTGATGTTTTTTAGTTTTTCTCTCGTAGCCATATTGTCACTTTACCTGTGTTTTTTTCAGTGAATTTCAGAAATTATTTTCCACGGAATTATAATATTTGATCTCGTGCGTGGCCTAGGCAAATGGAGTTGGACACTTAGGTACTGAGCTCTGGTGCCCACAGCTCGAGGAGGCAGCAATCCTTGTTCCCAGGGGCCCCCAATCAAACTGAGAGGGAGGTAGAGACAGGGAGATCACCATGGACGCCAGTGAAGGTGTTAGTGAGCAGCGGTTGGGGTTGCGCAGGCTGCAGCAGCCCATTAGGATTCGACCGTGGCTTTTCAAGATGGCAGCAGCCACAGTTCCTGGAACGGGATGGGACGGTGGCTCCGCCTGAAGGAGGAGCACTGGAGCCCTAAAATTGGTGGCGATATGGACCAGGTGCCGGGGGCTGCTGGTGGCGGCCTCATGGATGTCTTACTGCTCCCCCCGGTGAGACAGTTGCTGAACAGAGGCCAGGGAGTGCTTTTAACAGGATGCACAGATATTGCCCCACAGATGTACACAGGGCCCAGAAGGGCCTTGGATGGCCATGGTTTCTATCTGGGGTTTCCAGTTAAGTTTTTTTCCAAGGGTGATCCCTAGGTAGTTAAAAATGTCAGTCTGATTAAGGTGTTCATTGTTTAAAAATACACTCCCCTTAATTGCCAGATGCTTGTGGAGGACCATCAATTTGGTTTTGTTCAAGTTTATCACAAGACTGCGGGCCTTGCAAAATTCTTCAAAGCATGTTAATGCCCGCTGCAGGCCGCTCTGTGTTTTTGAGATGACAAGCGTATCATCTGCGAACATAAGTATGGGTATTTTGGTGCCTGCAAGTGTAGGTGCATCAGTCGAGTAGGTGGTGAAATAGTTAACTACCCCATTTATGAATAATGAAAATAATGTTGGGGCCATAACACACCCTTGGCGGACCCCTTTAGATACGGGGAATCGATTTGTATTGTTGCCCTGTATGCCCCAGCGCATCTGGGTGAAATCCTCCTCATGTAGCCTTGCAACTATGGATAGTAGGTCTAATGGCATCCCTAGGTCCTTAAGGACCCACTAAATTTTGTTTCGAGGGACCAAGTCAAATGAGGACTTTAAGTCCACAAAGGCAGCGTAGATAGTACCTCCTGCAATCACTACGACACGCCAATATATTAGTACAAAACAGAAGACCTGATCGACTGTGCTCACATGGGCACGGAATCCTGCCTGGAACGGTGTCAATATGTCATTGTCGACGATCAATTCCTGAAATCTTTTCAACACCAATCTTGCCATTATCTTCTGTATAGAATCAATAAGGCTTATCAGCCTATAGTTGATGGGGCTAGATCGGTCACCTTTTTTGTAGATTGGTATCTGGATATACACATAACCGTGGAGCCTCAAAAAATTCCTTCAAAAAAACCTGGGAGAAACTGGACAGATATAGGCAAGACATAGACTACTAGCAGAAGCTACCTGTGTCCAAGCTGGGCAGGGCCACACTGCACAAAATGATATATCTACTCAAATTCCTCTATATTCTCCAGAACACCCCATATTAAATGCCTGACTGTCTCCTCCAGAACATAGAGGCCACAATAAGGCTACTACTTTGGGATGTAGAAGTGCCCAGAATAGCACTGGCATCCTTGACCAGAAAACTATACAATGAAGGGGCAGTCACCCTCAATCTGAGATTATATTACTGGGTAGGCCAACTGTTGGTGGTGAATGACTGGGCATTCGCAACACAGCAGGAATCTTCCCTACTGGTGGGCAGGAGAACAATGGACCCTGAGGGCTACCTGTGTCACCTATAGGGGACAGGAGGGATGACTTCTCTGCTGACACCGGCAGCCTTATTGGTTAAGATTGGCAAAAGGCAATGACCCTGCTAAGGTGGAAGGAGAAAGAGACACTTGAGATGCCTCTGTGGGTTTCCGGGATGTTGAAGGACCTCCAGACTGTGGAAGGATGCAAAAAGTGGGACCATATAGGCATCTCAAAGTTGGGGGATGTCTGGCGAGAGGGGCATATGATCCCCTCTGCGGAGCTTAGGCAACATTTTGAGCTAACATGGGGCTCAGTTCCTTTGCTACCGACAGGTGCAACACATACTCCAGGGTTATGGGACCTTACTAAGTGAAGTGGTGGATGAGACAGCATTCGAATTTAGGCTATTAGGATCCCCATTACACAAGCACGCAATGTCACAGATTTGTACCACTCTTCTGGCCAATAGCCTACCCCCCTTGACACACTTAAAAGTAAAAGTAAGTGGGAATGAGACTTAGGAGTCTTAAAGGATGATTCTTGGTGAGAGGCATGTCACTATCCCAGAGAAGTGGCCTTACAGGCAGGGTTCCAGCAAATACAGTTAAAAATACTCCATAGGGCATACTTCATGAGGGCGAGCCTGTTTGCAATGGGCAGGACTTGTAATGGCCTATGCTTAAGGGGGTGCCAGCAGAGAGGGACTTTGATACATACACTGTGGAGCTGCCCTGTGATAAGAGCCTACTGGCAAAAGAAAGACAACAAGATATACCAGGTTATTGACTGTAAACGAGATTTGACATTCTGACTGTGGATGCTGGGGATTTGGGGAGAACTCACCCTGGACAGGTATTTATTAATATTCAGCAACGTGGAGTTGATGGTGGCACAAAGAGACATATTAGGATATGGGGGTGGCCACGATCCCAAAGTTGGCGTATTGGGAGCCATGAACTGGTGCATGAAGGCGGAGAAACTGGTTTATCAGGCTCGTGGATGCCCACGAAAATTTGAAAAAGTGTAGGCCCCTGCCAGGACATGGGCAAGGGCATGGAATGAGACTGGCCCCATTTGGGGCAGGAAGGTGGGGCTCTATCCATTGTGAAGATATCCGAGTTTACACCAGCTGGGTGGAACAGTGCTGATTTTGTGGTGAGCGGGGGTGGAGTAGGACTTGGGGGCTTCTGGGTTGTGTTCTTTGTTACTTGTCTGTTTGTGTAATAAACCTCAATTACTAGATTTCTGACCATACCTTTAGTGAATTTGAGAGGTTTTTCAAAATGTAACTTATATTTTTATGTGATGTAATCATAACTGTATCTCTTTTTTTTTTCTAGTGACTTCATGGTTTTATTTCATAACATTTTTATGTTTTGTAATCATATTTTAAAAGTGATTTGAAAAGAATTGCCATACCTTTTTTCAATGTTATATTACTTGAACATTTATTAATACAATTACTATTGTTAGAAAATTTAGAACAATGTGCTTGAAGCAATTGGAGCTTGGCCTTAACTGTGATTGTCACTGTGAGAAACTGGGCTGTTGGTTGAGGGGGTTAAAACCTACTCAAGTAACAGCCACAATCCTCATCAGGGAGAACCACAAAAAGTCACTAAATTAACCTCTGCTTAATCCTCTGGTAGCTTGGCATAAAAGCAGTCTGTCTTAATTTAGAGGCAATGTGTGTAAAATATTTATGCAGGTCACAAACAGTAATAAAGTGAAAACACAACACGAGAAAAAACCTGCACCAATTTAGGGAGATAAAGTAAAATGTAATACATTATTTGATAACAAAACAACACAAATCCAATCAGTAGAGACAGAGATATGGAATTTCAAATATTTAAGGTAGGTCTTGTGCCTAAAAGCACAAAGCGCCACTCACTTTCATCTGGCAGTGTGAGACTGGGTAAAAGTCACAAATTCAGGCCAACTGCAATTAAGTGCAGGCTGGATACAGGGACCAGGTTAGTCCTGCTGAAACAGTTACCTTTTAAAGTCTAGTGCAAAAAGTCCAGTTCACGGTGGAGGAGGCTGCAAGGAGAAGGAAGAGCATTGTGTATGGTTGTCACTGTAGCGCGAAGAGCAGGCCGGGCGCTGTGGACGGTCATCTCTGTAGCACGAAAATCCTGTTGAGCATTGCAGATGGTTGTTGCTGGAGATTCGCATTGGCAGTCACCACAGGCTGTTAATGCTGTAGAGCGAATTGCAGAATCCATGTTGCCAATCGTCGCTGGCGGTCACTGTAGCATGAAGAGTTGGGTTCCCTGGAACTTCGCTTTGGCAGTTGGCATGAGCGGGAAGATTTTGGCATGAACAGGCCCGTTTGCAGTCATGAAGAGCCCAAATCATCAGGACTTCTCCCTTTCTTCAAGGAGAAGCTCCACTGATGCCACACCAATGGTCAGGAACTCACTCTAGCAGAAGCCAGCAAAGCTCACACAATTCCAGTTGCAAGTCCTAGCAGGTCCATGCAGGAGATTAGCTAGGCAGATGCAGAGAGGCCTTTGGAATGTGGTATGTCCTTGTAATTCAGAGCAGGAGGTCTGTAAGCTGACCCTTGGAGTTACTTCAGCCTGAGATGAAGGGTGCAGGTACAGTCTTCCTTCTCAACAAGCAGGGCAGGCCTCAAGCAACAGATCTGCAGAGGTCCTTCTTCTGTGGCATCCACTGGTACAGGAGTATACTAAAGGGTGGGTCTGAAGGTCCCCTTTTTATACCTAATGCCCACTTTGAAGTGGGAGAAGCTTCTGGAGTGTCTCCCTACAGAGTTGTCTAGAATTTCCTGCCTCCCTACCCTGGTCCCAGTCTGTCTGGGGCACAATAGGCTGGTGTGAAGTACTTTGTGTGTGTGCTGAGGCAGTCCCATTAAATTGAAAATGTGGCAGTTGACAGCTCCGCCCCTCATCCTGACAGAGCTGGCCCATTCTGCCAACACACAGACCCTCCATTGTGTGGCTGTCTAGGAGGATTGAGCAAAGGCCAACTGACAACTACACCTAGTCATGTAGCCCAGGTACAGGCTGCAGGCACCAAATGGTTAGGACAAGAAAATGCAAGCTTTTTAAAAGTAGCATTTTCTGAATTGTGACTTAATATCTGACTTTACCATTAAACAGGGTTTTAAATTACAATTCCTCAGACCCCAAACATGATGTTCCTACCTGCTCCCAATCAAACTTTATCACTTATTAGATGTCCTAGGGTAACCCAATGTTATGCAATCAGAGAGGAAGGCTTTCCAGTAGTTAAAAACAAAGTTAGAAGTTTTCACAACCAGGACATGTAAAACTTAAAAGTACATGCCCAACATTTAAATACCATGCACCCTGCCCTATGGGCTGTGTAGGGCCTACACTAGGGGTGACTTATATGTATTAAAAAGGATGGTTTAGGTCTGGCAAAAGGTTTATTTTGGCAGCTTGAAATGGCAGATTAAAACTCCACACACAGGCTGCACTGGCAGGCCTGAGACATGTTTAAAAAGGCTACTTAGGTGAGTGGCACAATAAGTGCTGCAGGCTCACTAGCATCATTTGACTTATAGGCCCTGGGTACAAGTAGTACCACTTTACTAGTAACTTACAAGCAAATTAAATGTGCCAATTGGGTGTAAGCCACATTTACTATGTTTAAAGCAGAGAAGGCAAGCACTTTAGCACTGGTTAGCAGTGGTAAAGTGCACAGGGTTCTGTAGCCAACAAAAACAAATTCAGCAAAACAGGAAGAAAGAAGGCAAAGCGTTTTGCAGGGAAGACCACCCTAAGGCTGACAGGTCACATTCTAAAATGGCTCCTCCGTACCTTCTTTATTCCCTTTTTTCCTACAGAATCTACATTTTCTTTGATTAAAAGGGCAGATTCAATATGGAGAACCTCTTTGGTACACCTGCAGCCCCTTTAGTTTAAGAACTAGTGAGGGCTACCATGACTTGGCTTTGTAAGACTACGACTCACCCGCATTGACCGACTGATGCCAGAATGATTTGCTGTTGAAACGACTGATTTCAGCCAAATTATCAAAGATTATGCAGAATTACTTGAGGAGAATGACCATGCTTAGAGCTATTTATTTTCTTAGCACAAAATGCACCCTTGTGTCCGATATTGACCTAAGGATGCATTTGTGCTAAGAAAAGAGTGTTAAATACAACAGAACAGGAACAGCAGCAGCCAGCAGGACCCTCTTGCTCTGTTCCTGTGCTCTTGTGTAGGCATGTTTGCCCCAAATTATGCAAAAGTATGCAAACTGGCAAAATTGTGTAATTTCCGTGTTACAAGAGTAACTAAAAAATACCAAAATTACTCCAATTATTCCAATGAAATTTAAATTTCTCCCAGCCCTAGCAACTAGTAACAATACACCCATACCAATATAAGGACCACAAAATAAAGGTTTATGCTGATTTCTCCCTTGAAACCTGTCCTCCACTATATCCTTTTGGCATTGAGAACTACTCTGACAAAATGGGACTCTGATTTGACTTGCTAGTACCTGCAATCATTATTACTGTTGAGAGAGAGAGAGAGAGAGAGCGAGAGAGAGAGAGAGAGAGACAAAAAAGTTCTTCATCACTGAAAAACTGGATCAATCTTCAATTGATTTGGGGCCACCCAGTCCCTCTGCAGAGAATCGAGACAAACGCTTCCACCCTGGACCCAAACACAGAGCGGCCCGACCTTCCTGCTTTGCCGACCACAACTCTACACATACTCAACACTTATGGGCACATGAGGGAAAATGGTTGCACCACAGAGACTCAGATAAATCAAGTCTCTATACAATAGCCCCACTAATGTAAATGCTAGAATTCTTTGTTGGTCAGTTCCCCCCGTTTTTTCCTTTTTTGATGCACCCACTATCCTTTTGTCCAAAGTGCTATCTTTTGACAAAAAATCTCACCCACTTGTTTCATCTTATATGTCAGGACGCAACATTTAGTGACCTCTACAACAATTTTCTGTGTCCTTGTATGATACATCCTTAAGAATATACCCTAACCAATCACAGTATGGAGATTTTTGAGTTGGTGTTCAACGATGACAGCACAATCTGCTCCCATGAGAGATCTCTCTCTGTCTTCTTACTCAACGGTAATGGCATTTCTGGTTTTGTCAGAGAGGAAAAAGTGCTCACTGATATAGCCACCAAGGAACTTGACATTGTTCTTTTACAAGAAACTCAGCTGTCACAATCAGAATATGCCAAGCTGCAGAGAGACTGTGTAGGGAAGATGATCTCTGCATCTGGTCCCTCATATAAAAAGTGAGCAATGGCTATATTAATTTGTAAAAGGCCTATACTCTATACCTGTCAAGAAACTGGTGGAGTGCTACTTGATCTGAAACCAATTCCTGCCTTCCACTAAATTCTGAGACATCACTGAGATCTACAGTGTCTGGCCAGAATCCAGGGGAAGGCGATACAGGAGAGAGAAAAATATTGGTCCGGGGTCCCAAATGATGTTTCCCAATGGCCTTGGAACAGATATTCTTCTGAAGCACAGACCCCACTTCTAATTAAAGAGAGACAAACTCACAAATATAAGTTAGAGTGCATCAACCAGTCACAGTCAACCGTCAGTTAAATATTCAAAGAGTAACTAACCCATCTCTTCATAAGTGTACACGGTGTGGCACCCAAGAAAGACCAGGAATCAACCTTGATCCCAGAGTTGGAAGAGACTAGTCTGAAATAAAGCATTGTCTGCACAAAGGAGGTTGGACAGGGCACGAACATGTATGGAACCTGTGGGAACCCAAAAGAGAAGAAAACAATAAAGTGAGAGGAATGCAAACGCCAAGTGTTAACTATAACATCAAGCAGGAAGCCAAGGTAAGCATGAAAAGTTGCCAGGCACCGTCCAAAGGGAATCTGCACTTTTTATATGGATTCTGCTTAAGATGACTGGGAAGTGGCCCATACAAAGGTAGGTAAAACAATACAGGTAATAGAAACCAATGAACAGAATAAGGACCTGTTTCTAATTATACTGAAAATACATACTGTCTAGTAAGTTTAATCCATCAGACCAATAAAGTCCTTAGCTTCAATCATTTGTTGATGCAGCAAAACCACACCGTTCTGCCGGAGTGTTCAATTCTCTCTCATTCGAGTCATACTTCTCTATTTACATTCTAGTCTTTGAAGTATTAAGGAGAGGTCACCACCTCTATCTGGCATATGTGCAACATCATCAATCTTCCACCTGATGTCATCAACTGAATGGGTCTGTGGTCCTTGATTCAGTGGGCAACCAAGTGTGAATTGACACTATCCAGGTTGAACTGTTAGGACTGCCATCAAGGGAGCTTGGTTCAGCCCTAGGAAAGAATTTTTACAACTCAAAATCAGGCAGTGTTCCCAAGGACCACTGCCTACTCTTAAAAAATGAAACAGAAACGTTTCATTTTTCTTTTTTAAATGCATCCCGTTCTCCTTTAATAAAAACGGGCTGCATGTAAAAAAAAACAGCTTTATTTTAAAAGTAGTCACAGACATGGTGGTCTGCAGCAGGCCACCATCCCTGGGAGTGCTAGGCATTCCTAATGGGGTCGCAAATAGCACCTGCCTCATGAATATTAATGATGGAGGCAATTTGCAACCCCATTAGGAATTGCTAACAGTGTCTGAGACACTGTTGCAAATTGCATTTTGCGAGTCGCAAAGCGACGCAATTTGCGAGTCGCAAAATGTAAGGGTCGTACAGCTGGCCCTAAGTTTTTTGTATTGAGTCAAGAAATGTGTTGGTCAAAGTATATGATAAAGAATTAATTACACATAGTAATTTCACTATATATCAAATGCGTAATTTTAATTAGAGACTCATGAGACACACTGGTCCTCCATATAAGTCTATACCAGATTTGCATAGACAAACAGGTTGCTCTTGTTGTTTGAGTACAAATTAACCACTGGCATAAACCATATATGTAGATGCGCAGATTATAATATAATTGTTACCCTTTGCTGAGGTGGTTGAGGTATGGGAGGGGCATCACTACCCCCTTGAGGCTTTGCTCTTTTCTCTTATTTCATTCTCAGCCCCGCATTCAACACTGGTAATAAATTACAACATTAACCAATGCCCATCTGCATAAATTCTATTTATGCTACAGCACTGAAAATAAATGTGGCTGAATGATATATGTTCTTTAAAGCAACTGCACTAATAAACACAGTTCACACTTTTGTTACTACAGTATAAAAGCCAAGTTCCATGTTATTAACATGTTACAGTGAACTGACATAAGAAAAACTGTTTAATGCCTCACAGAGTTTGACAACCGACAAGCTACTCTCAATGTGATGTATCATGCTTTTTTGTCATTTTAATAATACTATCCCAGTAAACATAACAATGACCCCAAAATATTACAGTATAATGCAGTAGGTGAAATCAGCACACATGAAAAAGGAGGTGACTGGACGAGAGCACTGAGACAACTAGAATTGAAATATATCCTAAAACCTGGAACAGTTCATCCCACAGGATTAAATACTGTTAAGTACACCTTGAATAAGAATGGCATGCAGGACTATGGTTAAAATAACACAATCAACAAAAAAAGGAGCAATTCCAGAAAAGGACTACTGCTTTATGTGATGAAAAAAAGGAAGCAATTCCTTTTTTAAAAAAAACCCCTCACCCACCAACCTAGTTGGTGGCATGCTTCATCATAGGGTGCCCACCCGGGGGCCGAATGCCTCCCGGGTGTGCTGAGACGCCTGAATTACAGCGGAGCATTTTTTTTGTCCAAAGTGAGTGACAAGTGACAGTGATTTAAGATTGCCTCTATGACACCTTGAAATTTATTGGTGGGGTCATAGGACAAGATTAAAAAACAAAGTTGGGGGATGTCCTATATGGCTTAATTGGTCATAGACATCGTGATAAGGTCTACATGTTTCAGCCTTTTTAATGCGTTGTGCCAAGGCTTTCTTCAGGACCAGTGAAAACAATACAGTGTGCACTTGCTAAGGTGCACACATCCCTCGCATTCGAAGAACTACCACCGGCGGCAGATCCTTCTCCCACCTCGCCGCCAAGACCTGGAACACCCTTCCACTAAGCCTACGACAGACCCAAGACCTGCTGACCTTCAGGAGGCTACTCAAGACCTGGTTGTTCGACCAGTAGCAGCCCCCCCCTTTTTTCTCCCCAGCGCCTTGAGACCCTCGCGGGTAAGTAGCGCGCTTTACAAATTCTGTGATTGATTGATTGATTGATGCAAGGTGAACAGCAAACTTACGGTTCAGTTATCAACGATTAGTTGTAAATCGCAAGTATGTGATACCCCATGGATCCTGCCGGGGGGCGTTGCCTATAGTCAAACCTTCATCAAGGTCAGCGCCCGCCTCTGGCACCTACTGCAGTCCCGGCCCGCTCGGGACTGCAGTTGGTGCCAGAACCTCTCTCCTTAGAAAACCAAATCTTGGAAATATTAGAAAACACTTTTGTTAATTGATTAATTGTAAATTTTGGTTGTTCCTGCTAATAAGACATTAACATAAGACACTATCATCTGTTAAAAATGACCATAAAATTTACCTTAAAAACACTGTTAAGTTGAAGCTGGGTTGGTTACTGAATAATACCCCCAAAACACTGAAATTGGCTAACTATGTTTGCTGAGCTATTTAGAATCTGCAGCAAAGTTATCAGCAAAGTAAAATATGCAATTTCTTTGAAAACACAACTCAGTAACATATAGCCCTGGTGCTTTGTTCACAGAGCATTCACAGCATTTAACATTGAAGAAAGAAGAGCAAAATATGTCTCAATCTTTACTGGCAAATTTCGTAATTTATTAAGCATTATATTTTAGAGGCAACTCTTGTTGTAAAATAAGTTAAATCATTATGTTTGTGAGATTGTTCTAAAAGAAAAGTTTTCTTAGCAGCCTATCCTTATTACTTTATACAGTAAAGCAACCCATAATTATGTTCAGCAAATAGTTAAGAATATTTCCCTTAAGTCTGACTTTTGGGAAAGGTAGAGTAAATTTAAAAGCTGAGAAATTCTTGCTGAGAATCCAGAGACTGACGAAAAATATAACCCACTCATCACTAAAGCAGGCAAGGACTAAAGGTCGAATGTACAAATATCTGGTCACAAGCTACTGGTTGCAAATTGCGACCAGTGAAGAGTTTTTCAGAACTCACCTATTCTGTAATAGATCACTTGTTAAAAATCCAATTCGTAGTGGGTCACAATCCGACCTACCTCATGAATATTAATGAGATAGGTAGCAAATTATAACTCCCTACGATTAGAGGCCATTACAGGGGCTTATCAGACCACCACGTCTGTGATCACATTTACATACATCCAACTTTTTTTTTTAATACAGCCAATTTTCCTTAGAGAATGCTGGGCTGTATTTAAAAAAAGAAAACACTTTTTTTTATTTGTTTGAGAGTTTGCTGTAGACTTGTGGACCACTGCCTACTCCACAAAAAAAGTGTTTTAAACATTCATAAAGGGGAAGGGGTCTTCAATGGGCCCCTTCCATTTTGCAAATGTGTTAACATGCCAGCTTGGGGTCAGTAACATTTGAATGGTTTACGACTGCTATGTCAGTCCTAAACAATTGATTCACATGCTATTTGGAAAGCACGCCTATAACACACCCCTTACACATAGCGATTCCTTATCCATTTTTACACCCGTTTACAGAGTTTGTAAAACGTTACAGACTCCTAAAAAGGCTTTAGTACATTGCAAAAGGCATTTTTGCAGTTGACAACTCCAAATTTGAGATTTTGCCACTGAAAAATGCTTAGTACATCTGGTCCAAGATTCTTTATAGGCAGCACTCCCTCTCATCACCTCCATTCCAGTTCCTGGACACCCTTTTCCAGTATATCAACACGCTCTACAAATACACCAATCAATTTATATTAGCCAACAAAAATGTGTGCAAATTTACTGTTAGCTGACCGAGCTCCATATTTAGAGGTTCACTATAATTGAGACCACGCATGAAACCTCTCATTCAAGCCAAAAACCTCACATGTCATTAAAGCTCAAGCAGAATATTCCAATACCATACATGCAGGTCTGCCTGCATAGTCCTGAACTACATGTATTACAAACAGAACCAATCAGCAGGCTTATCATGAAATTCAATATCAGACTTCTCAAACAGTCTGGAATTTCCCCATCTTCAATGATTCAAAGTTCAGTGGTGTATCTAATATACAATCAACTTCAGGCTACCAGCTAGGCTCACTAGACACTAGCTGACATAAAGTCTATGGTGAGGGTTGAACTATTCTCTGACAGCGGTCAAATATAAGAAAGAACGGCAGGAGAACCCTAATATCCACTCATGTCTTACCCCTCTGGCATGGGATGTTGCCTGAAATCACTGCAATTGACCATCAATATTTCTGGGATGTTTCTACATGACTACAAGCAAGCACTGTATTGAGCATATTTGACTGCACAGCTGTGAGATCAAATATAATAAAAACGTAAAAAGTTTTGTATTTGTATGCAAATGCAGTTGGTAGCAGCTAGTGGTATAAAAACAGTGTTTTGTATTAAATTGCTAATTTTGTGTATGTTTGTGTGCATTGTTTTCAATGACCTAGATGCCTGTACAAAGCAGTAGACCAACAGCAGTCTTCCTACGTGAATCCCAGAAGTCTTTGCAACATCTGACATCTCAAGAAGCAGCATTTCTAGAAAACACCAGCATTATAAATTCACTAAAATTTGAAAGCTCTCAAAGGCAAAGCGTAACTCCGGTGTTTCAAACTCCAGTGAAAACTAGCCAACAACCCAACCTTCACAATGTATCAGATACAAAACACCATTTGAATGAAACCAAGAACCATGGTCCTCAATCACTTCAGGTATGTAGTAAAACAAATCATGCTTGTAAACAATACAATACAACATCTTGGGTGAAGTTCATTATTGTGCTGTAACAAAAGCATTAAAAGTATTGCAAACTAGTACAGATGATAAAACATTGAGACACAGTGCTCCTTCTAGTTTCCTCTCTATAATCTTGCCTTTACTTGCACCTAATACAGTCTGCACTTCTCTTGGGATCCAGACCATGCTTAATAATTCCAGAACTAAGTCAAAACATTCAAAATAAATGTTAAATTTTCTTCACAATGGAACTTGGAAATCAAAGCTCCAAAAATGTGACAAAAACATGTTTTGGCACAGTTATCACCAAAGCCATTGTGAAAGACTTTACAGTTATCAGGGTCAACTGTGACTACTCCCACTTTAGGAAGAGTAGCACTTGTGGTCCATTTAACTGATTTAAGAAACACCTCATACTTCTCTTGTTTGGGGATGTCACACATATCTGCATCAAATAAACTTTTGCTACTAATTTCATGATATTAGTGGTACTGGTCCAGAGCTACTGAGTCACTTTTAGAAGTATGTTTTGACTGATTGACTAGTATGTTTACGAATGTTTTGTCCTCTATATTTTATAATCTTCAGTGTACCTACTAATAACACAGTGTTCTAACGTATATGTAGACAACCCGAATGTTACCCCTACCAACTTAATAAATACAATCTGGTTAGGCCAGAACACAGTTCTAAGAGAATCACTATCCAATACTTGGTACCTATGGCACAAGCAGCAGGCAATCACCAGAGAAATGTGTATTAATTTGAAACAGAACTAGCAATTTCAAAGTAAAGAACACAAAACAATAAAATTCCCAAACCAAATCAGAAATATAGAGAAATCTTTACTGAGCAAAAATATTCCAAGGTAATTGAAATTGGATAAAGAGATGTGGTATGAATTTTTAAAGTTTTAAGGCAAAAGGTGCTGTTGGACTTTCTACAGGGACATCCCCAAACGTTTTGCCTTCTATTTTTTGGTCAAATTTGTTTTTGTTGGGCTTAGGACTCTCCTTTAACATGGAAGAATTGGCTTATACCCAATTGCCATATTTAATATACTTGTACGTCCCTAGTAAAGTGACACTATCTATAGCCAAGGCCTATAAATCAAATGCCATTAGTGAGCCTACAGCAATTATTGTGCCACCCACTTAAGTAGCACTTTAAACATGCCTTAGGTCTGCCATCACAGCCTGTGTATGTGCAATTTTAAACTGCCATTTCAACTTGGCTAAGTAAACATTTTGCCAGGCCCAAACCTTTCTTTTTAATACTTATAGGTCACCCCTAAGGTAGGTCCTGGAAAGCCCAGAGGGCAGGGTGCAATGTACATAAAAAGAAGGAAATGTACTTTGAAGTTATACACGTCCTGGTAATGAAAAACTCCTACATTTGTTTTTCACTACCACAAGGCCTACCTCTCCCACAGGATAGCATTGGAGTTCCGTTATTGCATTTTTTAAGTATAATTTCCACATGGGAACAGGTAACCAGGTCATGTTTGGTGTCTTTGGAATTGTAATGAAAAATCTTAACTTATGGTGTAGTCAGATTTTAAATTCCAATTTTGAAAATGCCACATTTAGAAAGTTAGCATTTTCCTTCCTTAGCCATTGTAGTGCCTTTAGCCTGATCCTGAGTCGCATGACTAGGTTTAGCTGGCAGTTGGTCTTTGTGTTTAAGGGAAGATAGGCGTTGGCAGGATGGGCCACTCCGAGTTAATGAGGAGGAGGAGCTATCACCTACCACACTTGCAAATCATAAAGTCTCTGCCTGAGCCCTTTCACAAAAGGCTTTTCTCTAACCTATTGTCAACTCAGATAAACTGGGGCCCGGACAGGGTGGAAGGGAATACCTGGGTATTTCAAAGGGAAATGTTTCGACGCTTCTTCTCCACTTCAAAGGCATAACTTTTTATAAATAGTGGACCTCAGACACCACCACTGCAGTACACTTCTAGACCTAATGTTTATTTATTAAACATTACTCTGTTTTTCTAAACTGGTGTGGGATCCTTTTGTGGTGTGTTGTCACTGTGTTTCTGTCTGAAGTGTTGCACAAATACTTTACACATTGCCTCTGAGTTAAGCCTGACTGCTTTGTGCAAACCTACCCGAGGGCTGAGCACAGGTTAATTTAGGGTTTGCTTGTGACTTCACCATGAGAAGAATTGTGGTTGCTGCTTGAGAAGGGTTTCACCCCCCCAACCTATAACCCAATTTCTTGCAGGTGCCTACAAAAATAAAGCACCATTGAAAAACAATAGGTTGCGGTTGACTGGGACTTAAAAAATGAAAGAAAGGCTTAATTTCTCTTTTCTTCAGAGCCTGGGAAGTTCCGTCTGTCAGTCCTTCAGCCCTTTGCTCCTCAGCGAAAACCTATAGACACAAGGCCTTTCTACAGCCAGGTTTTCTACAGGGCCTTTCCTCTGGGTGCTCTTGATATTGAGTCTTTCTGCATTTTGTGTCCCTGAAAGAGGCAAACAGGGAACCAACCAGATTTCTCTTAGGCGGACATGCAGGTCCAGTCCCTGGATGAAGGAATCAGGAGTCCTTGTGAGAATCTACGTGTTACAGTAGGAGTATTGAGTCCTATTTCATTCTTCCAGCATGGCTTTCTTCTTTAGGTGTAGTTTTCCCAGGACCAGGAATGGGAGGTGGTGGTGAGATGCCAGTTTTATCCAATGCACTAGTCAGTGATTGGATCATTTTCCCTACCCAGTCCTGCCTAATTTTTCACCCTATGCCAACCTTCTTTTGCACCACTTGCTATTTGTCTTACTGAACAATTACAGAGGTTCCCCTGGTTCTAAGTGGTAGAACCCTTTGCCACCAGGCAGATAGGCCTCAATTTAGCACTTTAGCTACCCCTCTATTTAGATGAGCTCTCCTCCCACCAACCGTGGTTCAAACCCTTTGCCTCCCCCATTGTAGCCAGGCTGGTTAGGAGGTGTCTTTGACATATCCAATTGAAACTAAGAAATGCTAAAGCAACCTATGTTTCTGCCAGCTGTGTTACACCCATCCCAGATGGTTAATCCCTACTAAGTGGCCAGTAGGTAACATCCTTCTGTTTTTAATAGACTAATAGGCAGAATTATTGTTTTAATAGCTAGGGTCATTAACCCTCCCAGTTAAGGATGTGTATTCTAGCTCTCAAAGTGCGATGAGTGGCAGAATTGATTTTATGCCAGTTGTGGCTCAGATACCCTAAAGTACATTTTTATAAAATACTTTTCTACTAAAGCTTTCAGAAATCTTACTTCACCATTAAATCATATTATGAAAACTAAGCTCAAAATAACTTTAAATGATTTCTCCAGCATTTTCCAAGGCAGAGGTATAAAGTAAACATTTATAATCATGCGTGGGCCTGTCTTATGGAAAATGTAGGAGAGCCTACATGGTGCAAATGTATTTTGGACTACTGTCACTGTGAGATCATAGTTTCTAAATATATAGTTTATAGGGGCACTCTCGGGCTAACTACTCAGCCATTTTTACCTGTTAGGGACATTTGGGGGCACCATCTTGAATGCAGTGTGTGCTCTAGTCTTTTACTAACTTCGGACCATATGCCTATAAAGAGAGGCGCTGCGCGGATGCCGAAAGGTTTCTCTTTGCACTGACTAATTTCTACTATTGTTTTTATTATCGTTTGTTTTAATATTGGCAGCTAAATTGTTGGGGGCTTTTAACTTGAATCACTTCTATTTTTGATGAAATTTGTGATTTTATTGTTTGCCAAGTTATAGTTGAATTTGAATTTGAAGGGCTGGAGGATCGAAGGAGCAGCTAATTACACGGGGCACTCTTGGGCTAACTACTCAGCCAATTTTCCCTGTTAGGGACATTTGGAGGCGCCATCTTGAACGCAGTGTGCGCTCCAGTCTTTTCTTAACTTCGGGCCATATGACTATAAAAAGATGCGCTGTGTGGACGCACCGCTGGCGTGCCAAAGGCAAGCCTGTCTGCGCCCATCAGTGTTCCGGAAGCAGCCAGCACCAACCACGCTGCCTGTTTCCAGCCAATTGACAAAACTAATTTTGTATATAGCAGTACCTCCCTATGTAATCTCTCTTCAGAATCTAATTGTTCTCGCAAATCTCCTGTTAGCGGAGGGAAGGACGGATTTCGGTGTCCACAATGTAACTGGACTACGCTGCCTCCTGGTGAGAGGACTCCTTATATTAGCAATCAGAATCCCATCTCCAAACCCGGAAAGTTCTCAGCAGCTTTGCTGAACATCCGTTCGCTACAGAAGCATGATATGCAAGTTTTTGAACTGCTCAAAGATAGTAAACTAGATCTACATTTCTTAACAGAAACATGGCTCACAGATTCCTGCAACCCCAATATAGCCACTGCTATCCCACAGGGATATAAAATCCTTAGGAAAGTTAGAGAAAAAGGCAGGGGGTGGCCATTATTTATAAAACGAAGTTTAACTGTGTCCAAATTAACTATGAGGACTTAGTGGGAGAGGAGAATTTGGAATTCTGCTGCTCTCTGTTGGCCCAACAGTTGGTGGCCGGAGTTCTGATATACCGTCCTCCCGGTTCACCGAGTTCCTTTTTGCAATCATTAAATGACTACCTATCATCCTTATCCCTCAAATATGCCCACTCTCTAGTACTGGGAGACTTTAATCTCCATTTGGATGAGCCAGTGAAATCGGAGGCTAAATCCCTCCTAGACATGCTATCAGCCCTAGGTCTGGCCCCATACGTGTTTAAACCCACCCACCACACAGGTCACGTCTTGGATCAGATTTGTTCTAATATTATGCTTAAACTAGATAACCCACTGCTACTAACCAGGTCAGACCAATGCTTAGTAAATTTTCACTGGCTTGAACGCTCCCAATATCTTTCCTCCCCTGTTGAAACAAAAACTTTGACGAGGGCCTTGCATGAAATTCGGCCTGCTGCTCTGAAGGCTGCCTTAGAAATGTCCTCTTGTTAGACCTGGGTTTTCCAGCGGGTTTATCCCCAGACTTTTTGCTTTTGGGCCTTCTGTTTTTGACCCTGTTTTTGTTGGTTTTAGGACTCTGGGCACTTTACCACTGCTGATCAGTGCTAAAGTGCATATGCTCTCTGTGTAAATTGTTTTTGTGGATTGGTGTTCCATGATTGGCTTATTTGATTTACTGCTAAGTCCCTAGTCCAGTGCACTGTGTGTGCCCAGGGCCTAAATCAAATGCTGCTAGTGGGCCTGCAGCACTGATTATGCCATCCACACAAGCAGCCTTGCAAACGTTTCTCAGACCTACTACTGCAGTGTCTGCGCGCAGTCTCTACTGCCATGTCGACCTGACAAGTGCACCCACTCGCCAGGCCCTAACCTTCCCTTTTATTACATGTGAGTCACCCCTAAGGTAGGCCCATGGTACCCCTGTGAGCAGGGTACAGTGTCGGTGAAAAGTAGGACATGTACTGATGTGTGTGACATGTCCTGATAGTGAAATACAGTGGGCCCGATTCACAAAAGTAATCTGAGACAAAATCCTAACTTTACGACTTTTGGTATTCACAAAAGGCATTTAGGAGTAGTAAAGTTAGGATTCCTAACTTTACTACTCCTAAATGCCATTTGTATCACTCTTGCAGTTGGAAGAGTTGTCTATGGGTTCCCATTATGTTTTGGCACAAGATTCCAGAAAAAGCCCATCATAATTTTCTTGATACACAGTTTGCCAATTTGAAAGTTTGAGCTCTCTTTTTTATATTTAATATTATTTTTAGATCAGTGTCCAAGTGGGCTTATCTACTGTACGCCCTTATTAGCACCAAATAATCCCTTTTACTTTTAAGGAGTTTAGTCTCCAAAGAATGTTTTAGGGTTTTGTTTCTCTTCGACTGACAGTGGATGGCCATTGGCCACCATGGAGCGATCTGCCTTCACCATGACCATAAGGTCATCAAATTTCAGTTATCATTGAAAAAGTCGCTTCCCCTGCTAAACTGTCTCCCACAATAAATATTCCCAGAGAAGCAAGTGAAGGCCAACAACCAAACCAAACGTGTGGTTGCACTCCAGATCTCATACCTGCTTGTACACCCTTCATTTTCAAAAAAATTAACTGCTCACAGTGGTGGTTATCAAGATATTCTTTCATTGATTGTCTCTCACAACCAGAAGATAATTTGCTGCTGAGAATAGAGTAATCAATAATTACCCTACCACTTAACTCCTTTTTATCCACTCATTTAATATTTGATATATGAAAATGTGTTAAGCACTTCAAAAGAACTTCTACTAAACCTCTGTATACCAAAACATAGCATACTGATGAGAGCGGTACATCCACCTCCCCCTATGTACAATTTGCTTTTCAATTACCACTGAAAATGGAGTGATCCTCCAATCCCACATCCTAGACAGTGGTTCTTCAAGATCTTTCTGAAGATTACAAGGTCAAGCAGGAAATAATGGTTCAAAACAAAATGAGCCAGAGCCACTCAAGCAATGTTGGGGGATAACATAACTCTGGTATGAAATATTTTGCAAGAAAATCAGTTGTTTCTCACCCTGGTTTCACTACAACTGCAATAGCTAACACTCTAATGAAGCAAAACATAAAAGATTGCAGGAACACAGCACACTTTTACTAATCAATTTACATTTTCTAGCTTCCCAGATTTACTGTAAAGGTATAACATCGAACATGTCCACCAGTCCATGCATACTAGTAATAAATCTAAAATCGTTATATTAGATGAGCAAGTAATCCAATCAGTAGCTAAACTTCTTAAAAATAGGTTAGCAATGGAAAGGGGACTGTGAAACAAAAAAGTGAGTTAATCTGAAACCAAAAGTTTTTCCAAAAATTGTCAACATAAGGACGAGTAAAAAGTAAGTGTTTTAAATCTGCATGTGCGGAGGAACAAGTCCAACAAGTGTCAGGGAGATCAATGTGCATTTTCTTTAAAGCCGCAGAACATAAATGAAGTCTATTATAAATAAAAAAGAGTGTATGGTATTTGCTGCTCTAGAGGATTTTCTAATTTTGATCCATATTGTATTTCATAATAGGATAGACCAATCCACTTCTAAATCGTGTTCCCAGGATAGTTCCACTTTAGTTTTTTTAACATTATGAGACATAAATGAGAATACAGAGTGGATGCTCTGGGACGAATGAGAAGAAGAGTATGTAAATGGTTATTAGGAGGCGATACAAAAGAGGTAGGAGAAAGAAATTGAGCATATGCTGTGTAAAGAGCATGCTGTAGGAATTTATATTTGGTCTAGAAAGATGAAGGAAATTCAAAAAGACGACTAACTTGTGAGAAAGGCATAACCTCATCTTTTTCAAATAGCTGAAATACCCAAATTAGACCTTTATGTTTCCAAGATTTCCAATAAAAGGGTTTGCCACGTATCAATATGAACTTATTATGCCAAATCGTGGATTTAAGAAAAGAGTCAGAATCCCTAAGGACAAACGATAACTCAAACTCTAAAGTTTTGCATGAATGTTTAAGAATAGGAGTAGATAAGATTTTTGGTTTGTGGGTAAAAGATAAGTACTCCTGAAAAGAAAAGGGAGAAAGGTAAGAATGCTCTAGCTCGACCCATAATGGACAGTCTCAAAAATAATCAGAAAGCCACAAAGAGGATTGCGGAGCAAAAATGCCTTATGATAAGTGGAAAAGTCTGGAAAGTTTACCTCACCTTCTGATTTTGGACGTATTAACTTTAATAATGGCATACAATGCCTTTTGTTATTCCACAAAAAGAAAGATAATAAAGAATTAATCCTTTTAAAATTTTTTAAAGAAATGGGTATTGGAATATTAGAAACTGTATAAGGTATGATGGAAGTTAACATCATCTTAATAAGGTCTAGCGGCCCCACCAGGATAAATATAAAGGATGCCATTTATTAGTTAATGTAGAAATGTTCTGTATACATTTGTCCATGCACAAAGAGAGTGTTGTTGTAATAAAAGGAGTAAAATATAAACCTAAGTATTTTATGTGTTGAGGACTCCATGTAAAATTTGAGGTGATAAATCTGTTTTAAAAGTAAACTTGGTCTAAGGTAATATTTCACATTTATCATTGTTCAACTTGTATCCAGAAACTGAAGCATAAGAATAGACGTCCTGTAAAAATGTGGGAAGAGAGGATTAAGGTTGTGAAATTAATAATAACACATCATCAGCAGAAGCTGCTAGTTTAATTTGTTGGGTTTAAAATGAAATCCATGTATGTCTTGATTTTGACGTATTTTAGACAAAAAAGGTTCTAAGGCTAAATTAAAAGGGAATGGGGAGAGAGGGCAACCCTGACGGACACCTCTACCCAGAAAAAAATAAGGAGAGGTAATTTACACAAATTGCTGCACGTGGATGTGAAAAAAGAATAGAAATCAAAGATATAATTTTTGGGCCAAAACCAAACCAAAGTGTTGAAAGAGAAAAGGCCAATATACTCGGTCAAACAATTTTTCTGCGTGTAGGGCAATTGCTGCAAGAGAATGAGGTAACTGGGAAGTTGTTGATAAAATGTCAAAAAACAAGCGAGTTTTGTCAGAAATAAGATGACCTTTGACAAAGTCCGATTGTTCCTTGCCTAGTAATTTAGGGAGATATGATTACAATCGTAGGGCCAGGGCCTTAGAAGAAATCTTACAATCGATATTAACTATAGAGTTAGGTTTGTAATTTTTGCAATATTTTGAATCTTTCCCTTCTTTTGGATGAGGCAAATTAGGGCATCTAAAAAGAGCCAGAAGAATCACCTGAGTGTAAAAGAAGCTCAAAGATTATGTAATTTAGGGAGAAGTAACTGTGAGAAATGTATAAAAAGCTCAACTGTGAAGCCATCCGGACCTGGAGCTTTGTCTTTTTGAAGTATATGCAAAGCGGTATGAAGTTCTTTTTGTGATATATCAGATTCTAATAATGTGAAATCCAGTGGAATAACATAGGATTTTTGGATATCAGAGAGATACTGAGAAATATGAATTTCTGAGGGAAAATTCTCTGGTGTATATGATAATTCATAAAAATGAAGGAATTCATCTAAGATTTCAGAGTCTTTAAACTTTAGTGTTTGTTGTGCATCCATAATTGATTCAATATTAAATTTGTTATGTTTAACCCTAAGATAACTTGCCACTAGTTTGCCAGCTTTGCTTTGGCCACCATAAAACTTTACGCTAGTTTTAATAAATAAAGTGAGGCATTATCCGTCAATTCCTTAATAAATTGAATCTTGCCATTAATAAGCTCAGATAAACAATCTTTCAATTTAGAAGAATTATAGGAATGCTTCAACCTCTTTATCTTTGCTAAAAGTGCTTTGGGCTGGTTGAAGTATTACGTTTTTTTCGACATATCCAATAATAAAATTATGAGCAGTTGCTTTAAATGCATCCCAAATAACAGAAAAATATAAGTTGTCTGTTTGATTAAAGGAAAAATATTCATTAAAAAAGGACAAAAAAGATGAGGTAAATATACTAAGTAGAGTGGGTCATTAAAATGCCAGTGTTTAGGCATATTTGTTTTCTGCAAAATATCTAATTGAATGGAAATGGGAGCATGATCGTATATTAGAATGGAACGTACATCCACAACTCTTAAGGATTGGGAGATATTGTGATATATAAAGAAATAATCTATTTGTGATTGAGTCTGATGAACCAGTGAGTAATAATCTCTCAGGGTGGGATTGCAATGTCTCCAGGCATCAATAGGCTTACATTGTTGAATAGTGTGAAAGAGACCGACGAAATACAGTCTATAAAAGGGTCAATAACTTGATTACAATCACCTGCTAATATGAAATTATCCTCCATGTATTGTGTAATTTGCTGAGTAAAATGAGACCAAAAAGAGGGGTCACCAACAGGGGGAGCATAAATATTAAACAGAGAAATTGGAGCATCCCTAATCAACAATTTAGTATATAACCATCTCCCATCATCATCTGAATGTTGAGAGAGCAATTTAACAGAAAGTGATTTGTGACAAAGAGTTATAATCCCATTTCGTTTACCATCTCCTGGTGAGAAAAGACTTCACCTACCCATCCCCTTCTCAACTTTAAGGATTCATTTACCATAAGATGTGATTCCTGTAAAAGAGCTATATCTACCTCAAGCTTTGACAAACGCAATAAAATACGTTGTCTCTTCATGGGAGAATTTAAACCTTTGACATTCCAAGAGACAATTTTCATGGACATACAAATGTTACAGAAAAAGAGAGACCTTGATCCAGACAAACCATATAGGAAGCAGGGTACAAACCATACACCAACCCAACTGTTCAAAAAAATAATAAAACATTGCACATAAAGTGAATATGAATAAACAGATAGAAAAGTATAAATAGAAAAAGAAAAGGAGTGCAACAAGAGAAAAAGAGAAAGGATGGATAGAGAAAAAGAGAGAAAAACAGAAAGGAGAGAAGACAAAAAGAGAAAAACATACCTAAAAATTCCATAATAATACAGGGGGGATGAGACTACATGGAATAGAGGCCCCGTCACGCCCTATGGAACGGAGGACGAGGAGGGACTGCAGCACATAGGATGAAGAAAAAAGCAGGCACAAACATAAACAATCCTGTAAAAGAAGAAAAAAGGCAGTTAGTATAAAAGAACTGCATTAATATATTCAGATATAACATAACAAACAATGCTGAAATAGTCATCAACACACTAAAGTTGAAAACAAATCTAACAAGCCAAGAACTACTGTGAAAGTCCAATTAAACTAAATGGCCTGAGTGGTAGATGCTCCAGAAGTTTCCATAGACTCTAATTTACAGGAATTGATGAAGCTCTTCAACTGGATCAGGTCATCATAAGTTGTGGTTTGATTCTTAAAAGAAACTTTGAATAGGCAAGGATGAAAAAGACCATAACGGGCTTCAAGAGATGGTAGATCAGGTCTCATGTTAAGAAATTCCTTGTGTGTATTTGCTGTGCTTTTGGCATAGTCTTGAGAAAAATATATAAAGTGTTACCTGACTATGAGATACGTTGAATTGATGAATGAAATTACATTTCTATAGTGCATGGCTACCCGGGAGCATCCCAGCGCTGAAGCGGATAACTGGGGCAGACTCAAACACCTAAGGGAAAAGCCAGGTCTTTAACTGTTTCCGGAAGGCCAGATGATTAGGCTCCCTTTGCAAATATAATGGGAGGGAGTTCCAGAGTCTGGCAGCATTATACGAAAAAAAAGCCGACCGCCACTTCTGGCCTTCTTAATTCTAGGGACAACTACAAGGTAAAGCTCATCTGAGCGAAGCTGTCTGTTCGCCCTGTAGGGGCGGATCATGGCATTGTTGATTGGTGGGCCGCTCCCTTCAAGTGCCTTATGGGTGATACAGAGAGCCTTAAAGTTGAGTCTCTCCTGAACTGGAAGCCAGTGGAGAGAGTGCAGAGTGGGCCTTGCGGTGTATCGATTTGGAATCCCCATAAGCATCCTTGCTGCGCAATTTTTCACAATCTGCAGTTTCCCAATCACTAAGATCGGTGCGCCTAAATAAGGGCATTGCCATAGTCTATTCTGGATAGGATGAGTGCCTGAATCATCAACTTTTTAGCGTGGAAGGGAAGGCGAGGAAGCACTTTGCGAAGCATTCTGAGGAGGCCATAACAGGAAGAGGCAGCCTTCCTAGCATGGGCTTTAAAGCTGAGGTCCTGATCCAGCCAGATGCCCAGGCTTTTTGACTCAGTCTTGGGGGCCGGGCCCATACAAGCTGGCCACATTGTATTTGCTTTGAAACATAGAGAGTTGCCAAGAACCATGAGCTCAGTCTTATCCCCATTTAATTTTAAGTGCGACAGCCTCATCCACTTGACAACTTCCCTGAGACAGGAGTGGAGGCCGTTAGACACCTGGTCGGAGTGGTTCAGAGTTACGACCAGTTGGGTGTCATCTGCGTATGTTACTATATGGATCCCAAAGGGGGATACAATATCTGCCAATGGAGCCATATAGACATTAAAAAGAGTGGGGCTTAAAGATGAACCCTGAGGGACTCCACAATGTACGGGGATGGACTTTGAAATGGCGTTGCCCTCAAATACCTGAAAAAACGTTTCCTCTAGAAAAGATTGCAGCCATGATAGGGCTGGACCGGTCACCCCCACATTCCTGAGACGGTGAACCAAAAATTGATGGTTCACCGTATCAAAAGCTGCGCTCAGGTCAAGGAGGATTATAGCTGATGACCCACCTGAATCAAGAATCTTTCTAGATTCTTCAACAACCGCTAGCAAGGCAGTTTCCGTACCTTGCCGCGGGCGAAAGCCCGTTTTAGTGGGGTGGAGAAGGAGAAGAATTGACTTAACCTCTGCAAGAACTTTAAGCAAGTCAGTGTATTCCAGAAAGTACAAGATAACTCCTCTTGGTCTCCATGAATTAGAAGCAACAGCAGGTTGACGACCTAATCTATGAGCATGCTGGATATTAGGAGCTGTTCCTTCTGGCAAATTCAGCAACCAAAGGAGGAAGGATTTGAAGAAAGGGAGGGGCTCAGTGCCCTCTGTGCGTTCATGTAGTCCATAGATGCGAAGATTGTTTCTTTTATCAAGGTCCTCAACCTGTTTCTGAAGGGAGGAGACTTGAGATTGAAGTGCGTTGACCTTGTCATCGGTAAGCCCAAGGGATGATACACTTTACTCTACCACGGTTAGTCTCTCATCCATCCGAGACCAATTATCCAAGAGAAACTGCAGCTCAGCGTTGGTTTCCTCCATGTAGGGACGCAGAGCACGGATCTCCTCCAACAACAAATCATAGGAGACAGGAGAAGAAGTCTTTGGCGGGGAAGGTGGATCTTTTTTCAAACATTATGCAAATGCGTTCCCTGTAGCAAGAGAAACAGGAGGTGAGGTAGAAGATCCTTTAGGAAAAGAAGCTAAGGAGTCTTCCATTTTGGAAAATTATGTGAAAATAGAAGAAATTTTAATGAAGGAGTGCATGGAGAGTGATATAGGAGGACCCACTTTTTTCAGTCTACCCATAGAAAATGGAGGCAGGCAAGAGTGGAAACCCAAAGGCTGCAGCAAAAAATAGGCATATACTGCCAGATAAGAAATCCTCTGTAATGGTCAACCAGCAGTAATATAAAATGTAATTTGCTAGTTTATATTAGTTGTGGGGGAAAAACACATTGAAAAGCCAGGAAAAACCACCAAGCCTGTAGGATATGCCATTAGGAAAAAAGAAGCAGCCAACTCAGCAAATTAAAGAGGAAAATAACAATATTTGGCATGTGAATAGTTAAACGGCAATGAGGACCTCCTCAGAGGCGCCGCTCCGCTGTGAGGAGCCGTTTCATCTTAAGATGTTAGCCGCTGCCGCAATGAGGAGACTCTTGTCTCAGGTGCAAAGCAGGCTGCAGGTCAAGGTATGCAGCTGTAGGGAAAAAGTGAGCTACCTCCTATGTCACCAAGACATCTGCAAGCAAGGGCGCCTCTCCAAGAGTGAAGAAAACGATGTTATGCAGCCGTCGGTCCATGCCGCTCCGAGAAGAGTCACTCAGACGCTGCCATCTTCCACGGGCATCAAGCCACGCCCCCTTCATATGTTATCTTAATCAGCCCATTGCAACAGTTATGCAACTGCTTGTCTTGGAATGCAAAGTGGGCAGCATCAGAGACCATCTCTCATTGCTGAACCTGTTCCACATGTGAAATCCACAAAGCATTTCCCTCTGGATTTTTCTACGCCAATAATGAACAATAGTTGGGGTCTACACTCACCAGTATAAAATCTGGCTCTCTAAATTACCCTTACAATCACCTGCTAATATGAAATTATCCTCCATGTATTGTGTAATTTGCTGAGTAAAATGAGACCAAAAAGAGGGGTCACCAACAGGGGGAGCATAAATATTAAACAGAGAAATTGGAGCATCCCTAATCAACAATTTAATATATAACCATCTCCCATCATCATCTGAATGTTGAGAGAGCAATTTAACAGAAAGTGATTTGTGACAAAGAGTTATAATCCCATTTCGTTTACCATCTCCTGGTGAGAAAAAGACTTCACCTACCCATCCCCTTCTCAACTTTAAGGATTCATTTACCATAAGATGTGATTCCTGTAAAAGAGCTATATCTACCTCAAGCTTTGACAAACGCAATAAAATACGTTGTCTCTTCATGGGAGAATTTAAACCTTTGACATTCCAAGAGACAATTTTCATGGACATACAAATGTTACAGAAAAAAGAGAGACCTTGATCCAGACAAACCATATAGTAAGCAGGATACAAACCATACACCAACCCAACTGTTCAAAAAAATAATAAAACATTGCACATAAAGTGAATATGAATAAACAGATAGAAAAGTATAAATAGAAAAAGAAAAGGAGTGCAACAAGAGAAAAAGAGAAAGGATGGATAGAGAAAAAGAGAGAAAAACAATTTAGTATATAACCATCTCCCATCATCATCTGAATGTTGAGAGAGCAATTTAACAGAAAGTGATTTGTGACAAAGAGTTATAATCCCATTTCGTTTACCATCTCCTGGTGAGAAAAAGACTTCACCTACCCATCCCCTTCTCAACTTTAAGGATTCATTTACCATAAGATGTGATTCCTGTAAAAGAGCTATATCTACCTCAAGCTTTGACAAACGCAATAAAATACGTTGTCTCTTCATGGGAGAATTTAAACCTTTGACATTCCAAGAGACAATTTTCATGGACATACAAATGTTACAGAAAAAAGAGAGACCTTGATCCAGACAAACCATATAGGAAGCAGGGTACAAACCATACACCAACCCAACTGTTCAAAAAAATAATAAAACATTGCACATAAAGTGAATATGAATAAACAGATAGAAAAGTATAAATAGAAAAAGAAAAGGAGTGCAACAAGAGAAAAAGAGAAAGGATGGATAGAGAAAAGAGAGAAAAACAGAAAGGAGAGAAGACAAAAGAGAAAAACATACCTAAAAATTCCATAATAATACAGGGGGATGAGACTACATGGAATAGAGGCCTCGTCACGCCCTATGGAACGGAGGACGAGGAGGGACTGCAGCACATAGGATGAAGAAAAAAGCAGGCACAAACATAAACAATCCTGTAAAAGAAGAAAAAAGGCAGTTAGTATAAAAGAACTGCATTAATATATTCAGATATAACATAACAAACAATGCTGAAATAGTCATCAACACACTCTTGGCCCCATATTATCCCCCCATTGTTTTGCTTCTTCAATCTTTTGTCTTCGTCTTGCTAGGTGGCCCACGATATTAAAGCCTGCTCTTGATCGCTCATACACTAGCAGTTTCAACCCTATCATCATATCGCCACAAAGCCTTAAGAGCCTTTCTTTTCTCCAGGTGAGAAGCTGAGCAGAGAATATGCTAAGATTAATCTCTCTGGGATGCTTTCAAGATGTACCTTGGATCCATCTAAGGTACCAGATCAGTCAATCTTACTGTCCTAAATGACCTCAGCATGATGTCTGATGCTTGCTAATCTTTCATACCTGTTAACAGTGTGTGGCACAGCTATTGTACTCTTTTAGACCTGTTAACAGTGTTTGGCACAACACTTGTCTGAAACTCTTGGCACTGTGTCTCTTCATCTCACATGGTTCTAATCCTTAAGTGCCTCCAGGTCCTCCCTCTTCTTTCCACCATAAACCTTTGAATCAAGGTAACTGTTCAAGCTTTTCCTTGGGCTCCTGTTTGCCACCCAACATTGCCAGCTAGGACACTGTCTCAAAGTAAGCATGGTCACCTATGAGGCCATCCTCTCTGATCTCCAGATAAAGGGACTTGTCATCTGCCTTCGAAAGTGGCCAAGTATCTGGAGGCAGAGCTAAACTCTGACATGTTTGTGGGCCTCCAAATAGCAGTGTCATTTGCCTGCTTTTACCAGTTAAGGCTCCTCCCATGCCTCACATCTTGACTGTAACGGCACCGGGAAGAGCCTGGATGGATGCTGCAATAGTCTCTATCTGGCCCCTCCAATTTTTTGCTTCACAGACCCTATGTGATCCAGAATATGACTGCTCTGAAACAAGACTCGGTCTCTACATGCTATTTCCCTGCACTCTTTACTGGTTTCTTATCATTTATGAAATCTTGTTTAAAACCCTGTGTTTAATCCACTGTTCACTAATGATCTGTATCCTCAGTTCATCAATGATACAGTCCAGCACTACGTCCTTTTGTGTTCTGTACACTCAGATAAATTAGCATTACTGATCTACCTTTGGTTCAAAAGTCAATGAAGGCATGCTCTTGTCTTCTCATTCCTTGACCCTATTCAGTGAAATACTGCGCCCCTCTCTGAAAATTACCCCCATCATTTCTGCTAAGAGAATCTTCGCAAAACCAGGGTCCTTTGCTTCCAAACTTGTGCATAGGCTAGCTTCTCCGCCTAGGCCTTTTCTAGAGCCTCTAGTATCCCGTGGTAATGCCATTATTGGTGTGTGTGCGTTAAAAAAGACTAGCCTTTAGTAGTATACCTGAAAGTGAATGTTTGTGGAAAAATGCTCGTACTTTCGTACTATGCTTGTTACAATCTGATTGCCTTGGAGTTAGGGTCTATCTAGAACCAAAGGATAGCTTCCTATGTTAGAGTGCAAGTATTTTATCACAGGTAGAAATATAGTTTGTGCATAGTATATGTCAGTATAGTGTAATCACTCACCAACCAATCACACAAAGTCTATATATGTTATGCAGATGTTAAATCAGCTTGTCACTGTTTATCGTGTTGCAGTTATCAATACTGAGTTTGTGTTTTTTTTTAACTTAGGTTTCTATTCAAAATAATGACCAGAATGCAATCTCCGTAGAGCAAATCCATAAGCCTATAGAGCTTTTGGTAGAACAGAAGAAACATATTATAGATCCCGACAGTAGATTAAGAAGTCCAACTTTCGAAGAAGATAATGAGGCTTCAAACAAGGAATCCTCTGGGGAGAAAGGCCAAAGTATCTTTTCTTCAGATCACTCTCAAGAGGAACAAATGAAACATGATGGCCGAGCAAAGCCGGTGTGTATGTCAAGAACAATGGAATCTTTTAAATAAAGTTTAACACTGATATAAGAAACAGTAAAAGTAACAAAGTACAATGTGCGATAAAAAGTAATACGATGTTTTGTGCTAGAGATTACCTCATATTCGCATGGTTAAAGCTTTCAACTGGAAGCTAAGTTATGATTCGAATCACAAACCAAAATACAATAGAAAAAAAGATCAAATGTCAGATTGGTTAAATGCTAAATATTGGAAAGTAGTCTGCGTGGTTGCAAGCAGTGACCTAGATGAGGAAATTCTGTCCATAACTAACTTTAATTCGAACATTGGACTAATGGGACATCCACTGAAGACAATGAAGTAGCAGAGTTTCAATAACCTGCCTTTTACTCCCTCCTTCCAATATTAGATTTTCAGTTTATTCCTATGTATCTTACAGCATTCCACCATCAGTGGGTGGAGCATTCCAGTAGCTTCAAAGTCCTCTTTAGGAGAATTGATGAGACCATGGAAGGGGGCATTGGGAAGGCGAAATTAAAATAAATGCCATAAAATTGTGAATGTCATTGGTCTTTTGCTATACTAAAAAAATTATTAATTATGTTTAAAAAGTCCCTTGCCTAAGGCTTTATCCATTGTTAAATGCATCAGGCTTTTAATGTTGTTAAAGACCCTCTCCCTCTCTAATGGGCCTCACTAAGGACTCATGGCTATATGTTGTCAACTTCTATAGGCTTTTGCAGTAAGTTATAATTCTACAAGAAGCCTTCAGCAAAAAAAGAAGCAATGTATAACTGTTTAATTAATATCTTGGGCCTACACTGTGATGGTTTATGTCACATAATATAAAAAAGAATCTAAATTGTTTTAGTTATATGAGTTTTGCGTTACTCGCATCAAAGCAGTGTTCCTACTACTTAGTTTTTGCTCCCCTCTTGTTCACAGTATGGTCTGCTCTTCTATTACCAATTGGTCAGTTTCTTACATGTTGCAACATCACAAACTTACCTGTCCTACGTCTAACACCCTCCATACCAGTCTTTTACATGGATCTACAAGTAATTGATTTAGAGGAGTTACACAGAATAACGTCATCCATTGTTCGGATATGTAATACAAATGACAAACTAAGCAAATTCTCTGATCTGAAAAAACAGAGTCTGAGCTGCCAAAGATGATCTTTTATATTCTTGTTTTTATTTTTTATGTTTCAGGTACATCGTCCAAGAACTATACTGAATGTAGCGCCCGGATCAACGTCTCAGAGTAAATTGTAACATCATAGGACAGCGGTGAACACCAATCTTTCTAGATGATAGCCGATCTTCAGATACCCATTTCCAAATAAAAGCAGCTCGACAAACTACCTTTGTCACTCCCTTTGATTTAAACGATGCTTCGAAGAAGATTATGCCTCAGGATTCTGGACCAGCACGGGCTACGGGGAAAAAGGCCACTTTGTACTAAAGTAAATCTAAAATAATGTCGATCATCAATTTGTAAAAATAAAAGCAATTAGAACTGATGTATCTGAGTAAAAGTTGCTTTCATTTAAAGGCGCGATTAGTAGAGCATATTGATTGAGTAGATGACATTTGGGCCGTTAGATATTATCAACTGCAAAGAGCTTCATTCCCAGTGCCCTGGTAATTCACCCAGTAACACTGCGCCCTACCTTAAAATTAGAGATACTAAAGTACTGGTAACTCTGGGCGTGCAGAATTAACAAGGAGAACAAGTGAAACCCTGTGGCTGTACTGACAAATGAGGAATTACCGTGGGAATCAGGAATTCATAGGTAGATTCCACTGGTAATTACTCCTTCGCCGAAGGTGTTATACTGAAAGATTAGAGCTGCTGTTAGGAGTATGAGTCCCTGGCTGAAACTTAATACTCTGATTACTTAACGGTAATTCTCATTACTCCTAGTCCTACTCGTCCTCGACCCAGTCATAACAAAGGAGGCATATTCCACTGACAGGAAACAGAACAGGAAACGCTTTTAAGCTCCACCCACTCTCCTGCCAGGGGCTATAAGTACATAGCCAGCAACAAGCACTTTCTGACATACCAAGCACAAAGGCCTGACTACAAGTATGACTGGGTCGAGGATGAGTAGGACTAGGAGAAATGAGGATTATCGTTAAGCAATCAGAGCATTACGTCCACATCCCTCGTCCTCGACCCAGTCATAACAAAGGAGGCATACCAAAGCACCAACACATGAAGGACTTTGGCACCCCAGCAGGAACAAAACAGACTGCACACAGGAGTGAAGCGCACCAAAGTGAAATGTTTTAATAACACACAAGAATTAAGCGTGAGCAAGAGGACCCACAGCACGCAAAACACCACAACTGAAATTCATACGGTCATTCAAGGGACAATTCAAACGGTAATGCTTCAGAAAAGTAGAATCCGAAGCCCAAGTCCCAGCCCGACAAATCTCATCCAGAGGCACTCCATGAAAATCAGCCAAAGAGGCAGAGACACCCCTCGTAGATCGGGCCTGAACTCCATAAGGACAAGACAAACCAGAACCCTGACAAGCCAAGGAAATGACAGACTTGATCCAATGACCCAACGTAAGCCGGGAAGCAGCCTTCCTATGACCAGCCTGCCCAAATGTCACAAACAGGGAATCAGAAGAGCGAAAAGCCACGACCGGTCCACATACACGGCCAAAGCACGCTTAACTTCAAGAGTGTGTAACAATTGATCAGCAGGAGAAGAAGGAGAAGGACAGAAAGCAGGAAGGATCAACTCCTGAGAAGAATGAAACTTAGAACGGATTTTAGGAAGAAAATCAGGATCCAAACAGAGGACCACAGAGTCATCCAGAAACCTCAAAAAGGGAAGGGAACAACGTAATGCAGTAAGCTCACTCAACCTCTGAGCAGAGGTAATAGCCACCAGAAATGCCACCTTAAAGGACAGAAACTTGAAATCAACAGACTCCAGAGGTTCAAAAGGAGAGGACTGCAGAGCACGCAGGACCAGAGAAAGATCCCACGGTGGCACAGAAGAACGAACAGCAGGAGAGGAAAGAGAGAAACTCCAGAACAACCGAGACACCAACAACCCATCCAAAGAGGGTAGGGATTCCGGGTCCCGGAAAGCCTGAATGGCAGCCCACTGGCCCTTCAGGGTAGACAAAGCAAAACCTTTCTGGAAACCATCCAAAACAAATTGCAGAGTATCAGTGACAGTGCAAGAGGTAGAAGACAGGCCACACTCAGAGCACCAAGAGGTGAAAGAAGCCCAATGTTTGGAATAAGAAGACAAAGTCAACTATCTCCGGGAGGCCTGCATCATGGTAAAAATGTGGTCAGGCAAACCCCTGCCTCCTAGAGACAGCCGTTCAACCTCCAGACCGCCAAGGTGAGAGGGACCAGGAGAGAGGGAGAGGCAGACCGTAGGGGAGATGGGCAGCCAGGCAAGATCCAAGGAGGACGCATCGCCAGACTCAGCAGCAACAGGAGCCAAGACCTCCGAGGCCAGTGATGCAAAACCGCACCACCTGAGCCCCCACCCTCTGAACTTTCAGCAGAAACACAGGGATGACAGGAAAAGGAGGAAAGGCATACAGGAACCAAGGGGGCCACAGGAGAGACAAGGCATCCACCCCCTAAGCACACTGCTCCGGAGTTCGGGAACAAAAGAGGGGAAGCAGAGCATTGGTCCTAGAAGTGAACAAATCCTACACAGGAGTCCCGAACTTCCTGCAGATCAACCCGGAAACTCCTGGGAGCCAGGCACAGAGTCAGAGAGGATGGAAATCTGTGACTCAGGGCATCCTCCACAATATTGTCCAGGCCCCGGATGTGCTGAGCAGAAATGGCCAAGAGATGAAGTTCCGCCCAACCCCCAATGGCACAGGCCACCAGGTTCAAGAAAGGACTGCGAGTAGTGCCCTGGTGATTGATGTAGGCCACAGTCACAGTGTTGTCGGACCAAACCAGAACATTGCAACCCATGAGATGATCCTGAAAGCACCGGAGAGCACACTCCACTGTCGACAACTCCTTCCAGGTGGTGGACAGGCAAGACTCCGAGCCTTGCCAACGGGCCTGCACAGTCCATTGTCCCAGAGTAACACCCCAACCCGAGGCACTGGCATCCGTCGCTACCACCTGCGGCAGAGGAGGGTGCAGCCACATTCCCTTGGAGAGATTTGCAGAAACCAACCATCACTGGAGATTGGACACAATCACCGGACACACAGGAACAGGGAGAGAGAATTCCTGAACAGGAAAAGGCACCCAGTGGTGAAGATGCCACAGCAACGGTCGAAGATGGAGCCCGGCCCATGGAACAGTAAACACTGTTGCCGCCATGTGACCCTGTACTTCCATTGACTGAAGCAGGGGCACCAAGGGCCGAGATAACAGTCTCCGCAACAGAGACTGTAGACGCAGAATCCTGGATGGAGGCAGGAACACTTTGCTCAGAACAGTATCAAAGTCTGCACCAATGAAGGACCTCCAGGTGGCAGGAAGAAGATGGCATTTCGGGAAGTTCAGAAGAAACCAATGGCATTCTAGCATATGAATGGTCAACGCAAGATGCTGCGACATCACCAAGGAGGAAGGGGCCTGGAGAAGCCAATCGTCCAGGTAGTGAAACACAGACACTCCCAGGAGGTGAAGAATGCCCACCAGAGGGGCCAACACCTTGATGAAGACTCGGGGAGAGGACCTAAGGCCAAACGGAAGGACACAGAACTGCCAATGCCTGCCGTTCAGGTAAAATCTCAGAAACTGCTGACACTCCCGTGACACCGGCACATGAAGGTATGCTACCTGAAGATACAGGGTAGATTTCACCCAACCAGCCAGAATCAACGGAATCATGCACTGCAGGGACTCAATCTTGAGCGGAATCTTCCGGACAAACTTGTTCAAAGGGCGGAGATTGATCACAATCTGAAAGCCCCCGTGACATTCGGAACAAGAAAGATGATAGAATAAGTCCCCCGACCCCACTCGGATCGCGGGACAGGTACAATCGCCCTCTTCAGAAACAGAGACTGCACACTGTACAACAGAGCCTGACGACAAGACACATCCTTGGGGACAGGAATCCATACCCGGCCTGATGCAAGCGGAGGGGATATGAAATCGATCCTGTAACCCCGTTCCTGGACATCCAGGACCCACTGGTTGGATGTTGAGAGACGCCAAGCTGGTAGAAAAAGGCGTAACCTCCCACCAACCTCTGGTAGTACCCCAGACGGAACGCACCAGGAATTGGCATAGTCAGGAATGCTGATTACCAGGACCCGCCACAGGAGGGGGTTTCTTCTGAAACCGCATTTGGAACCCTTGCCCAGTGTTCTTCTGGTTCCGGAATGAAGTCTCTTGCAGATGAGAAGGCTGACGGAAAGTCTTAGCATTGGAATAGAAGGACTCCTTTCGAAGAGGTGGCTGCCGGAAGGATAAGGAATGTTTCTGCTCCTTGAACATTTTGTGCTACTTCTCCTCCAGGACTTTCCCAAACAGACGTGGACCAGTGAATGGTAAACGTAAAGCCATGGAATGTTGCACTGCATCAGTGTTCCAACCTTTTAGCAATAAGTTCCGTCTTGCAGCAATGGACGCACCACAGGACATGGCCGAAGCACGCACAGAGCCAAAGGCAATATCCAATAGGAACTCAGCCTGACGCTCCTTGGATTCAAGCAAGTCAGGACAACTGCCACCCTCCTGCATGGTGGCATATAAGGTCTTAAAGTCGGACAACAAAGACTGAACAACATAAGCTCCATACACCCCCGGCCGGATGGCAAGATGTGAACCAGCATAGGCCTTCTTCAAAGAGGAGTCAATCTTTTTATTCACCCCATCACAGAGGACATTACCATCAGCCATAGAAGGCCGTCCCACCAAACTGGCCACAATTGAATCCACATGAACAGTCTCAGGAATGGTATCTTCCATGTCTTGTAAGGGGTAGAGCTTTGGCATAAAGCGAGGCATCATAATGTGATCCAGATCCTTCCACTCCTTCAAGAGGACGTCCATTACAAAAAGATGAATAGGCAGAGTCTTAGTGGCCTGCTTCTGAAATTGTGGCAACACGGCATCCCTGGAAGTGCTGGCAATCTCCTCATCAGGGAAACCCATGTTTTCAATGACATGGGACAGAATATCTGGTAACATATCCTTGGAAATATATTTTCCCTTAAGGTCCACAGCACCCAAGGAGGAATCATCGGAGGACTCAGAACTGGAAATATTGGAGTAAAGGTCAGGACCTCCACCAGACGCACACACGCAGCCTTCTTGGAGGACTTCAGATCCAACAAGGTCTCCAAAATCAGCCTCTTCAAACGAACGTCATCATCCTAATTGGCCTGCTTCAAAGGAGGGCCAGAATCCACACTGTCCTCAGGAGAGAACGGAGAAGACATAGGAGAAACATGCCTGCACTTCTGACGATGCTTCCCCATAATGTCCAACAGATACTGATCAACAGGTACAAAGAGAGCAAGTATTCCCCTCCTTTTTATGAAAAGGAACACTCAGAAGAAGTCTACACCAGTTCTAGCGGGCGTAGGACCCAAGCAAGCCAGCCAGCCAACAGCTGATCTGAAGCACGAAAGGAATGAGTGGGGAGTGGCCTACCGCACAGTGAAAATCCAGAATTTCCCGGCCACCGTAGGCAAAGTAAGGGAAAAAGTAATAGCAACTTGTCAGAGCAGCAGCAGCGTCCGGATTCTTTGTTCGAGGAAGATCCACTGGGGGGCGTGAGTAGCCACCGTCCCCGGAACAGCCCGCATCCAGCGAGACTGCCGCCGACATGCCCATAACTAGAAAATGTTTCCAGATCCCCCCTGCAATCCCGGAACACCTCCCCACTTCCTACACGAAGGGAAACAACAGGGGAGGGCGGAGGATGGCACCTGCTGCAAAAGGGAAGCCATCGACTCCGCACCAACCCCCAACGAGCAGGCAAAAAGTAACGCGGCTCCAGCAGACGCCAGGTGCAGCGGGAGTCAAACCTGCCACCGTTCGGCAGAGGTCTCAGGCTCCGATCCCCACCACGCCCGACCACAGCGGTGTGGTAGGGGAACACGGCACACACCCTCCCTGCTGAACACCCAGCAATCCACAGCGGGAGGAAGAGCACCTGTACCGCGCCATACAAAGCGGACGGACATCAGAAGGTCTCATTACAAGGCACAATCGGTTTCAAGTAATCAAATCCACATGAACAAATAAATAAGAGAAACTGAAGACCACTGGGGATCCAGACAAGCCCAGCAAGTCAGGCGACCGGGGTTACTTACGGCATCCAGGAGCGCCCTGACACCAGCTGCTCCCTCAAAGACCCAACAGCACCCGCAGAGCCCAGCAAAGGAGGAAACTGAAGAGAGTCCAGAAACAAGGTAAGTGCCAAGCAAATACCTAGCGTCTCCCATCAAGTCCACTGACAGGAAACAAAACAGGAAGTGCTTTTTGCCGGCTATGTACTTATAGCCCCTGGCAGGAGGGTGGGTGGAGCTTAAAAGTGTTTCCTGTTTTGTTTCCTGTCAGTGGAATATACCTCCTTTGTTATGAGTGGGTTGAGGATGAGGGACGTGGAGGTAATAAAGTGGAAGTCCAGTAGTGCAGGTCTCTTTGATTTATTAGTTAATTGATGAGTATGAAAAATATATACAGACTTAGTGGCGTGTCTATGCATACAAGAAACATATACAGTGATGTTTACTACTCAGACCCACCAGTATGTTGTCTGGCACACTTGGATGATTACAATTCTTTGAAGGGTGTGTGCACTTGTTGCATCGCCATTTTACTGTTGAACGTGCTATAAGATTGCAACATACCTTGGGGCATATTTACAAGCCCCTATCGCCATCGCAGCATCACTTTAAGTGACGTTGTGGTGGCGATATGGGCTTTGCCCTATTTACAAGTCAGTGTTAAGCCACTTAACGTGGCTTAACGCTGCCTTGTAAATAAGGCCCCCTTTCACGCTATGCTTGGCGTGAAAGGGGTGGGCAGAGAGAGTTGCGGTGGGTGTTCCACCGCAACACCCATTGATTTTGACACTGCCCCCTATTTACCAGGGCAGCGTAAATAGAAGTCAGCGCCAAAATTAAGACCAGGGAAAACCTGGTCTTACCCTGGCGCACAGAGGAGAAATGCTATATTTCTCCTCGTTTTTGCTTTTTCCATGTGTGCTGCCTTGTGGAAAAAGCAAAAAGCCTTGGATTATTCATGTACAGGAAGCTCCCCCTTCCTGCACATAAACAATCTTTTAAAAAAATGACATTTTGTGAGTTCCATGTGTGCTGCATTAAGCAGAACACATAGAGGTGTCAAAATGGCATTTAAAGATTGTTTATGTACAGGAAGGGGGGGACCTTCCTGCACATAAACAATCTTTCCCCTGTACCCAGACACCCTTGCACTATGGTGCAAGGGTGTCTGCGTTGGCGCTACACTGAGCACCAGCACAAGGGGAAACGCAAGGCTGCACCATATTCTCGTAAATATGGTGCAGCCTTGCGTTTCTGAAGTGGCGGAGTGAGGCGTTAAGCCATGACGGCTAACGCCTCATTCCGCAACTTCAGTTGTAAATATCCCCCCTTGTGTGAGTGTTTCTACTGTGACATTCCATACTCTGAAGATTTTGTTTGCCTGAGCCATCAGCTACACTCCAATCGATCCACCATGTGTCTGCGTCAATTCTGTCATGTATCAATATTCAGGCACAAAAACATGTATTTACGTGAGACAATACTGCTTTGCTCTAGTCACAGGACATTGTGTGGCTTGGATCTTGAAATTTGCAGTTTTTTGCTGGTGGACTTAATAATTTACCAGTCCTTCACAGCTTTTATGCATCATGTGTTGAGGTTCAACTTTAGAGGTGGCACTCATTGTACAGTTCGATACTTGTCGATGAAATCCAAAGTCAGGCAAAACGTAACACCAGGACCAGACTGGGAACCGAAACCGGCCCTGGCAAACTGCTTGGTCGGCCACTGAGGGAGGCAGAGGGGGGGTGCGGCCAAGCTGCTTGCTAGTGCCGTTTGCGGCCGATTTTGTTACAGGGGGTCGATATTGCCGGCCCCAGGTAACAAAAAGGCCCCCAGGGGCCCAGATCCGCCTCCACCCTGGTGGCTCACCGGGGAAACACCTGGTGCCGGCTACGGCCAGTCGGGCCCTGCGTAACACCACCTCCATGGCTTGCTTGTGATAGACGGCAGGAAGTATGACCCCACGCGTAAGAAGCTGTGCTTATTTGATTGTCCAAGAGCAGATGGACAAAATGGTTTGACCACCTTCATGTGACAATTCGAAATGCTGGTGCAAGGGTTTGAGACAAATTGTAGGAGCCTGTCAAGACTGATATAGAACCCAGTTTTAAACACAAGTCTTTCCTCCAAAGCATAGGCAAATATAAAAGATTAAAAAATAACATTGACAGCTATAAACAAGCAATGGAAATGCAATTGGTCTCGCATTTGCTTAAGTTAGAGCTATTGGCGTTGTAAATGACAATGTCTTTTATCCATGTGTTATGGAGTGTATGTGGTGTGTAGTGAAGTTCCCAGTTTCATATTTACTTGTAGAGCTGTTCAGTGTTTGAAATAATAGTTCTTTTTGCAGAGTTCTTTATTGGTTCTTCCAACAAAAGTGTGTTACTGTCTCACTGCCCCAGACCGGCCTGCTGGTCTGCTGGCCTCAGGTTCCCAGCGATTCTCAGCTAATCTATTTAATACTTGCTTACACTGCCAAGATGTGGCAGGATTTTTTTTAAGCCCCTAACAAGTATATTCTTATATGTAAAAAGTGGGTGTATACATAAACTCACTTATGCAATGCTTTGCTTATTTTATTATTTACTTGTGTTTATGAAGCCCGTAATTGTATTGCTTCATAAAATGTTTTCTCATACTGTATGCTACAGGATGTGGCTCACGGCTAGACTGCCGACTGTGGAGCTGGGAAACCAAGGTACGAGCCTCGGGGTTGACTCCACATCCTGTGAGTCTGTGCAAATCACGTAATCTCCCCGCGCCTACCCAAAAAAATAAATATATATATATATATATATATATGAATGTGTCCTTGTGTAAACGTAACTGGTGCTTATGTAGTGTGATAGAGCGCTGATAGCACTCTATTTTGTATGAGTGCACTATACTCATGGTTTAAACGCACTCTCATGTATTCGTATTGTTTACAGTGTTTTATGACTATTAAGAAACATTTATTTGAATCATTTGATGTTGAAAACTAGTGAACGCATTCAAGTAGAACTTTGTATGTATTACGATTGCTTCATGCGTAATGTGCAGGACGATATGATTTCTATACACCGTAATTGTGGTTAGTTTAAGTTGCCTGAATTATAGGCCCAAAGTCATAAGTTTCGATTCTCCTTGCTCTTGAGAAATAAATAATTAAATGTTGTTGTGTTCGAAATTAGAATGTTCTCATCCTACAGCAGGTGAAAGACTACACATCGTTATTTTCAGAGTTAAGGAGAGACCCGGAATGTCTTTGAAGATGGCTGGGAAGCGAGAAGGGAGGATGCCTTGCGTATCTGGTCTGTCTGAAAGCCAAGGCCACTGGAAAGAAGATATCACTAATTAAATTTGTGTCATGAAAAAAATCTACTGCATAGAGGTGCAATGGAAAGTTTTAAGAAGAATGACGTATTGTGGGTTGAATACCATCTTTTGTATGATGCGCAGGGACAGCGAGACCAGACTTCTGCTAGCTTTCGGAGGAAAAGGAGCATCTTAGAGCAAGCTCCATAGCCATAAGCTAAAACAACCCATTTGACGTGAGTACTTCTTAGGAAGTCAACACGTGCTCACACCGTTGGGGAATGATAGAAGAGAGACAGGAAGGGCCCTCATGTAGAGCAGTGTAGGGAAAGATTTTGATTTCTTTGAATGAGCCGAGAACTGAATATCGCATCTATTCTGTGTTGCATTGTAATTTTGGAATTTATAATCATCTGTCTTTTGGGCCGAATTACTTATATTCGTAAACTTGGCTCTGTATTAATTTTTCTGTACCTCTATACTTTGCTATTGAGATGTATTTACATCCAATTGTTTTTGGCCTTATAATAAATATTCAAACTGCACTTTGGAGTTGGTGATCTTTTCAGGCATGACGACTTTGCTGATATCTGTCTGAGTTGTTTCCTCCCCTCAACCACTTTTAGTAGGTAAATAAAAGATCGATCGCTTACGCTATACTTAGTAGGGAACATTAGGTGTGCAATTTAGCGTAATCAAATGGTAGCAGAGGATGGTTTACCTCTAAAGTGGTTTATCTCTAAGGTGAGGGGAGTAATCAGGGGTAGGGTTGAAGGTCGAAGAGCCCTGAAGTGGAGTGGAAGACGGCGGAGACCGGCGGACGTTGATGGTGCGGCGGAAACAGTGGTGGCGTGAGTATGAAAGGAATTGTGGTGTTAGATTGCGGTGATGAGTAAGTGTGTGATGTCTTGCGGAGTTGGGATGTATGTTGAGTGAATGTGGTTTTTGGTTTACTGGTCCGGACACGTGCGGAGCAGGAAGTTTTGGTGAGCGGACTCAAGAGAAGTCCAAGATCCCGGGATAGTTTTGTATTGTAATTGTCTGATCAAATGTGGGTGTTGTGAAGCGCTATCGACGATCCACTTGTGTTAGGGAACTTTGTGTGAATGAGGAATAGGTCACGGTAGAAAGCCTCAGGTACCGGTGGTGTACTATGGCGATTGAGTGACCAACGCAGATCGGGGGTCACAACGGCTGAATGTTCTTGTGAGAGTGTTCTATCGATCTTTAGTGACAGAAAATTACTTGTTTTATGTGACTGTAAGTTATTGTAATTGTGTAGGAACAGTTACTTGGTTTAATAACTTTTGGATATACAGTTACTTGTGGTACGAATGTGTGTAAGGGAGTTTGCGGTGAAATTGTAAAGGCGGATGAGCCGCTGCAAGGAGTGAGAAGTGACGTCAGGGTGCGCCGCGCTGTGATAGGTTGGTTGGTGTAACGCCGTGCTGGGATTGGTGGAAGTTCGTTTGCAGTGGAATAGCGTATTTTGGGCTTGCAATTGATCGATTTTACAATGAGATTCTTTAGAGTATTGCGAGATTTGTGTAGAGGCGACATAGGGGTAGTGACTCGGGTAGGAGAAGAAGCTCCGCCAGAAGACACACCGGCACATTACATGGCAACGAATGTAGGACTTCATACTATAGTGTGGCTTCAGAATTGGCATAAAATTACAGAGAAAGAGGGTGAATTGGCTTTCCCTCGTTAAGGGTCTTTTCGTATGGAAGTGCTGATCCAGCTGAGGGGGGTGATGAATGCACTGAAACCTCCCCCTAGACCCACACAATTTGAGGCATTAGATGCATGGATGAGAGCTGCCCTAGCAAAAAGGAGAGAGGCTTCACAAGGAAGAATGAGGAAAGCAATGAAGGCATATCATGATGCTAGATGGGATGCCCAGTTGAAAAGATGGAGAGTAGACACCATAGAGGGAGAACGCTTGTACCCATTTCGTATGTTAGAAGAGGGGGCTGAAGGGAAAAAGACGACAGAGGAGGACAGTGATACAGATGACAGCTTTCTCGATAGATTGCTAGCAGAACGTCCTCCACCGTGCGACTCTAGATCAGAAACAGAGAGGTTGCACCCATCAGAAGAGCTTTTAGGTGCGGGACAACTGGTTTCAGAGGAACAATCGGCAGGAGTAGGAGGCAAGATTACAATGGTACACATTCCGGGAGGATCTGGAGGAATGAGGTATCCAAACCCTGAGCCAGTACAACCTGCAGGAAACATGCAGTTACCAGATGCTTTGTCGGTACCAGTCACAATAGGGCCGGTGGTTCCGATATATAATCCTAGAGAAAGAACCGATGACAGTCAACAGCAAATAAGTGAAGGGGAAGAGACAATGTCTGGAGGGAGCCTTGCAATGAGTGGGACAGGTTTAAGTCGGATGCCAGTGGAATCTAGTACTCCACTGCCAGCTACAGCTGATCCATCAAGAATGGATAGTGGGTTAGAACGAGGACGGACAGGAGCTCTAGTGAATTCTAGGTCTGACCTTCGAATGTGGGTTCAACCAGTGAGAGAGTCAATGATGCCGAGGGAAGAGACAAGCAAGAGACAAAAAGCGCCTAGAGTACTGTTTGAGCCACAGGTTATTTGTGCAGGTGACCATTGGAGAAGTCAAAGCTGGGAAAGAGATAGACGCCCAGCTTCGAAGATAGAAGAGGGTGCAGTTCCTAAGAGAACCCAAAGCTGTGACAGGGAAGATACAAGAAACGAGGAAATTCAGAAAGTGTTAAAAAGTGCAATAAAAGCGCCAATGCTAGATGTGGTACGATTAAAGGCAGAACTAGATGAGGTGATTGAAGGTAATCTACCTCTGAACAGAATTGAGACGTATGATTCGAGCGAACTACTGTTCGCAGCAAAGGACATGACAAGAAAGGCCAAACGAGTTTATGATGCATTGTTGCTTTTGGCACAAAGGTATGATGTTGATTTGTCAAAGACCAAGATGATACAGGGTTCTTGCAGATTAAATTACACAGATAAGGATTTGGAAGAGAAGCGAACGATTGGATTAAAAGCACAAATTAGAGAACTAGTGATAGGGATGCGGACATGGAAAGAATTAGACAGATGGAAAGGAAGATGGGCCAAAAAGAAAAGCTTCAAGACTGGAATAGGAAATACTCTGCCTCCGGGTGGAGGGACGGGAGCTGCAGGAAACTTCCCCCTCAGGGAGGTACAGAATGGAGGGTATGTACACGTGCCATGGAGCAGGGGTGATTTAGCAGCATTTACGAATGATTTTCCTCGGCTGAGGGAAAACCTGCTGAGTGGTACAAGCAAATAGATCGGTTTGTAAAGATTTCGAAAGTATTGTGGATTGATTTAAACACCTTGTTTGATATAGTAGTGCCGGCGGATTTGTGGGCGGCATGTAAGATTGCCATTGAGTGGCCTATTGCAGAGCCACCTAGAGATTCATTGACTCATGGTTAACCCTGGGCGGTGAACTACGCTACGCTT